>JAQGBX010002977.1:0-18576 GCA_034698745.1 Megaphyllum sjaelandicum
ATCTGCTGGCGATTGCAATGACAATCGCCTACAGTGTGATTGGGCAATAGTCAATTTCTATTCCAATCACAACAGCTCAACGCCAATCACAATAGGTCGTGTGATTCGGCCTTAAGGTCCGTTCATTCATAACCGATTACTGCGCGGTTATAACTTTTTAAAAAAAAATGATTAAGTACCGCCTAATTCAACTTTTAACTACCGTGGTATATGTACGATAAATTCTGAGATCTTTGAACACTTACATGTACATCTAAAAACACTTCCATATAGCACTTGTTAAATTTCATTAAACAGAACTATTTATCGATGATTACCTATTTTTGATTAAATAAAAACGCTCGTTTTAAAACTTAATTAAAGTGGATGGAATAAAAAGATCTGCAAATTTTGCGAAAACTACCCTGACTTTTCCAGATTTAAAAAAAAAATCTCCCTGACCAATGACAACGTGAAAAATTGACACATTTTCTAAAATTGACACTGGAAATTATTTTTTTTAAATTCACTAACGACAATTTAAAAAAATTAACATAGACATCGATGAACATTTTTTAAAATGGAAATATTTTGTATTCGGAAAATGTTGAAAATTTGTGCTCGGAAAAAGTGGGAAATTTCGCAAATTTTGTCCTCGGAAAACGTGGACAATTCTGCTAATCTTACTCGGAAAACGTAGAAAATTTTGCAAATTTGTCCCCGGAAAACGTGAAATTTTGCAAATTTGTACTCGAAAAACGTGAAATTTTGCAAATTTGGGCTCGGAAAACGTGGCAAATATTTTGCAAATTTCTACTCGGAAAATGAGTTCGGAGCTAACCTTGTAGAAGTATTAATTTTGGATCGCCATGACTGCGTTAAATTTCCCTGACTTATTAAAAACAAACCATTCTTCCCTGACTTTTCCAGGTCATTTTCAAGTCCCTGACTTTTCCAGACTCATTTTTAAACTTAATTAAAGTGGATGGCATGGAAAAACCTGTAAATTTTGCGAAACAAAGCGTGTGATAAAATGACAAACGGCCAGTCCGTTTCAGTGTGCAAATGACACAGTGTCAGTGTGCCTTGTTAAAGTAGTTTTTAACCTATTAAAATGGGAACAAACCTTGAAAACTGAAACGGCAACTTGGTTTCCGAAACAGGAATAAAAATTGCGGAAATTAGAATGCAATTTTTTTTTTCAATAGCGAAATGTCCCGAATTAACCGACTATCCGAATTGGTAGTTTCCCAAACTTTTGCAATTCGCAGTTTGCGTTCCAGTTTCAGTAAATCGTTTTTTTCAGTTTCGGAAAGCAAGGTTCAGTTTGTTTCTTTGATACGCCCCATCTTTTACATGGATACGGACAATAATCGTGCTCGAATTTCATCAGGATTTTTTAAACAAAATTTTGTCTCAAACATTCTCCATTTTTTTTAAATGATCGCCAATAATGGGCATTTTCACACATGACCTCCGACCCCTGAGATATATCATCAGTCACGTGGGCGCATTGGCACGAAATGAGTTCATTTTTATGACCGATAAATTGAAAAGCGTGACGAAAACCACCCAAAACCGTCTCGAACCATCCACGAATAAAAAAAAATATATACTTAAAACAATCAATCAGCGGGTCATTCAAAAAATGTGGATCCAGTCTGAAAGAGTCCTAAAGTGCTTTTCGAGCAAATTCAATAGTCAGCCTCGACACGTCTTGCCAGTTATTTCACCAGAATTTCGGTCATCTGGAATTCATCGAGGAGCTTTAATTTTTTTTTTCCAAAATGCACTTCCGTCTGCTTTGTGTTAAGACTTTGTATTCGAATTACACGTACAATGTAGGTGACTAGATTCGCGAGTTGCCTACAATTCAAGTGTCACATTTTGTTGGTCTTACTCACTCTTCGCACAATACACGGGTCAGCAAACCCAGCTCAAAATTCATCAAATTTCACCTCTCGAATTAATTCACCCATCGCACATTCAAAGCTACACCCGACGATAAATGATGGGAACAGATCTGTACCGAGACAAAATGACGTCCAGAACTGCGACTGTTTATGCTAAGCAATGAATTGATGCTGCGAGAGATCCCATCAACGCCATCTATGTTGCATTTTGCGCCACTACTAGAAGGACTTCAGATATTGGCATATCCTACAGTATGATTAGATTGGGATATACAGTAAAACCTGAAAAAGCTACCACCTATTTATGTTGACGACTTTTTAGTGCTTTGTTTTTTTTTCTAGTAGACATTTCCTTCATTTCCTGTACATTATAAAGTGACCAGATAACAGATGAGCCACCATACATCCTGCTTTAACCCTAGTGGTTCTCAAATAATTCAGCCAATCATGTTATTTAGATCGAAAGAAATCACTGAAAACATGATCATAAGAAGCAAAAAAAAGCATTTAAAACGAGGAAAATTTGACAGCAAATGTGTAATAAGGCAATGGATAAGGCATATGATAAGAGAGGATAAGGCATGGGATAAGGCAATGGATAAGGTAATAAGGCAGTGTAATAAGGCTATGGAATGCACATGGACATGATGATTCTGTACTTTTTTGGTTTTGTAGTTTTTTACTTCATGAATACAGTCTACATGTACAAGTACAGCGTATACATGTTCGTTTTAATTTAATTCAGGCATTCTTCGTATAATGACCACCTGTGTACAGTGATCAACATTGCATTGTTTTGTTTTTTTGGTGGTCACTCTTAACAGGTTTTACTGTACCTTCATAATTGAGGTTTAGTTCCGAAAATCAAGAAGACGATTTTGCGATGGGGAAATATTTCCGAAACAATTGCACCTCACGTCCGGTACTCAGTACTATTTCTGGCCATTTTGAAAAACGAATGACGCACACTGAGCACGATTAGCCTTCGGTTTTAACGCGGTTCTGTCGCCAGGGGGCGCCTCTTACACCTTTAGCTTAGAGAGCCTCCTTTAGCTTTAATTAGGCAGCTTCAGAATGGCTTACGCGTCAAATTAAGAGCTTAAAACTACAGTAAGTGTGTATGGGAAACGGAAATGAGCGATCATGCGTTTCAGGCAGGCACGCGAAGTATTATCACTACTGCCAAATTTGATTTCCCTTCGCATTTGCCAAAAAATAGGTCCTCGGTCTTCCCCTTCCCAAGTTCCCAACCCATTTGGCAAGCGTTCTGACAGCCTTGAACTACTACACTAGGTCTAGGCCTGCACTGCCTCATTACCAGAGTTAAAACAGGGCTTCAAACCTGAGTTCAACCTTCAAAAATTCCTGCCGAATAATCAATAATCGCGCGTTAAAATCCATTAACAATGACGCTCTATCCCTAGGGAGGGTGTCGGATATCCCCCATAACTCATTCGCCAATCGTGAGCGCCCTTCGTTTTTTTGGAAAAATCCCATTTCGACGCCATTTTGTAAAAGAAAAGAAAAACGGAGTTTTCTTCAGTTATTACTGCGCACGCGCCAATGACAGGCAGCGCCATTATGTGACACAATTTATAACACTGTTGGATATGAAAAAAGTTGCGATAGCAGGGTTCCCCCAGAAATTTCATTTTTCCAGGTTTAAAAAAAAAATTTCCCTGACCAATGAAAACGTGAAAAATTGACATCTTTTCCAAAATTGACACTGTAAAATATTTTTCAAAATTTAATAAAGACAATTTTGAAAATTGACATTGCATGAAAAGTTTTTAAAATGGAAAAAAAATTATATTCGAAAAAAGTATACAAATTTTGCTCGGAAAACGTGAAAAATGTGGCAAATTTGTACTCGGAATAGTGAAAAATGTGGTAAATTTGTACTCGGAACACGTGGAAAATCACGTTTTCACATTAGAAAACGTGAAATTTTTTGAAAATCATTACTCAGACAACGTGGAATAGTTGGTGATAGCGGCTTAAGGGCGCAGGGGGGCAACATGGGCCATAGAGCGCACACAAGGAGGCAGGAGAAAACGTGGAAAATTGTGTAAATTTGTACATGGAAAACGTGGAAAATTTTTTCAGATCTGTACTCCGAAAGTGCGGAAATTTTTTGCAAATTTCTACTCGGAAAATGGGTCCTGAGTTAACTATTTTGAAACGCCATGACTGCGTTGAATTTCCCTGACTTTTTCAAAATAAACCATTCTTCCCTGACTTTCCCAGGTCATTTTCAAGTTTCCTGACTTTTCCAGGTTTTCCAGGTCTGGGGGAGCCCTGTTGCAATAGTTGCAAATCCAAGAGGGTTCCCTATTCTAACTTAGCCTAACCTAACCTGTATTCATGCACCCAGTATGCTGGCCTCCACGGTCCTGGAAAACTGACATTTTCATCATTCATACATGCATTTGCGTTGATATTTAAAAGTGAGTGAGCCATTGTCAAAGCCAATAAAAAGTAAAGTTTCTGATGAAATTTTGTTACAATTAAATCAACTCGAGTATTTTTTGGAAAAATTTTAAATCAATTTTAACAAAATCGAACGCACGCGCATCGGCTCGATATTTGGCGTCACGTGGCAGGGTGAGTGGAACGATGTTACCATGGTAACCAGGGAATAAGGGGTTCCAGAACGTATTCAGTTTTAGAATCAAGATGGCTTTTCTACAAATTCGATCAACAAGATGCTATTTCTTCAAATGTATAAAATCGTCCAATTACCATTCATGGTATAATTTAGCTGATAATGCTAAGGAACATTACCGATGAAACGAACTCATTTAATCCAAATCAGAATAAATCCTAACCGAGAAAGCAACGCCTGTAGTTCCATTGTAAATTGTAAGTATATACTGTATCCAGTATGTTCGATTTTTGAGTAAAAAATGACTACATGTAGTGTTCGCCCCTAAACGCGCTTAAAAGTTAAAAATTACCTCAAATCCTGCTTTAGAAATTAACTTTGTTAGATTTTATGTTCTATAATATTAAAATGTTTAAAAAAATAAGCATTCATTTGTGTAGTACGTACAAGAACTTGAGGTGTTACAATTGGTGACACCAGTATGTCAGTAAATCTAAAGTAGGGTACTCACACTATAGCCACCAAACCAAAACCACAAAGCCCAGCCGCCCAAACTTTCAGCGTCAACTATAGTTTCTATAAAAAAATTATACAAACTAGTTTTTCAAAACCTGAGCGTACACACGGCAGCAAACCATATTGACAAAACTGAGCAGACGACAGAGTGCAGCGCCAATGCCAAAAAGTTTGGTTATTTCCCTTTTATCCCACCGACACTCGACTGAAACCGTAAACGCCAAACTTAGTTCGCAAACTTGATTTTCTATAGTTTTTAGTTTGCCAAAAATAGTTTGCTACGCCATTTTTTTCGTTTCTACAAACCAGAAAAGTTTCAAGTTTGGAGTTTTAAGTTTTGGTTTGAAGGTAGTGTATACCCGGCTTTAGAAAAGCCGTCAAAACCACCTTCAAAAATCTCCTTGAATTGTATATACTGCGCATCCATGCTGAAAAAATGAAGCTTGATTAATGTTCAGCAAAGGCCATTAATTGCTACGAGTCCTGCAATCGTTTCACTAATAATGATCATATAGTCATTTGTTCATACACGCTTGATTATCATACAGTATAACGAATGCCAAAGAAGCCAAGTTCAACAAAATGGTCTCATCATCATCATCGAAACAAACCATCAAACGCTATAAAAATGTTGTTCGGCGCATTTGAAATCTAGAATAAATAGCGATTGTGTAAATGTTTTTCTAACCCTTTGCAAGAAGAAAAGATGCAAGACATGTTCTTGTCGTATTTGTGGTGTACTTCAACGAAAAATATCTACTCGTCGACTAGCTGAAGTGTACTTAAAACTGAAATTAAACAAGAAGAGAAAAAACAAAAATAAAACATACTTATTTCTACGTTGTAAAATGCAACACGTTTATGCTAATACGATGCATGGTTTGGGATTTAAAACTTAAGTGCCATGGCTAGAAATGCAAATGACCTCTACGTGTTTATGAATTTTAGAAGGTAAATGGCCGATAAATCCCAGCTTCTTATTCAAATAGTGTTGACTGGCGTGTAAATAAAAACATTTTACGTCTAGTCTCGAATTTGTGCTATTTCATACCACGCACGTATTCGGTTGAAAATTTAATCTAATAGTAATCCTTCAAAGAACAAAAGTATTTTCGAGATGATTCTATAGTCTGAAGAAACTAAATCCTTTCATCATCATGCAATGTGAAACAAACACACATGTACAGTGAAAGCTGCTTAATTCGATCAGGTTCAGCGATGTGTATTTACATATTTTTAAAATTATATTTGAAAAAAAAATTGTAAGTAGTGCTTGAAGATGCCTGTATGCTGCAATGGCTGAAATCTAATTTTCTAAAATACGCGGAAAATCTACAGGGTTCCCCAAAACCTGAAAAAGTCAGGGAAGAATGGTTTATTTTGAACAAGTCAGGGGAATTTAACGCAGTCATGGTGATCCAAAATTAATACTTCAACAAGGTTAGCTCAGGGCCCATTTTCCGAGTAGAAATTTAAAAAAATTCTCCACATTTTCGGAGTACAAAATTGCATGTAGAAAATTGGCAAATTTGTACTTGAAAAACGTGGAGAAATTTTTCAAATTTTGTACTCGGAAAACGTGGAACAATTTTTCAATTTTGTCCTCGGAAAACGTGGAACAATTTTTCAATTTTGTCCTCGGAAAACGTGAACATTTCCCTGACTTTTCCAGATATTTTCAAGTTTCCAGGTTTTCCGGGTCTGGGGGAACCCTGGGTGACCATATTGACAACTTAAAAGGCTCAAATTATAATAGCATATGCTTAGTGTTCTTTTCTCAGTGCAATATAATTGTGTATATTTAACGTCCACCAGCTCCAAATGGACTACACAAGGTGTTTGTTCGACGTATAAATGGAAACTTTTCTCATATTGACGGATATATTTTTCGACTAATTAATACTTAACATTCACGGGGTAATTAATTTCTTGGATTACGTCGTTCGTACGTAGTATCATTACTGGATTTTAAGCCGGATATACAAGTCCGCTTATTTCATCCAACAAGTCCTAAGCTCCCTCGAGCTTTGCCAATTTTAGACGGCGCTGTTATTACGTGCTGACAATATTTCATCCAGTTTTAAAAATACACTCAGTTTATCCTCATGTCGTCAGAGGCTCAAACTACTTCATTAAAATCGTATTTTCCCCAATAGGAATAAGAAACGAAGCCAGGGCTCCCCGAAAAATTTTATTTTCAATTTCCCTGACTTTTCCAGGTTTAAAAAAAATTTCCCTGACCAATGACAACCTGAAAACTTGGCATTTTTTGGCAAATTTGACACTGGTAAATATTTTTTTTAAAATTTACCAACGACAATTTTGAAAATTAACGTAGAAATATTTTAAATTTCAAAAACTTTTATGAAACTTTTTTTAAAATGGGCCAATTTTGTATTCGGTAAATGTGGAAAATTTGTGTTCGGAAAAAGTGGGAAATTTTTCAATTTTGTCCTCGGAAAACCTAAAGAATTTTGAAAATTTGTACATGGAAAAGGTGGAAAATTTTGCAAATATGGGAAAACGTGAAAAAGTTTGCAAATTCGTTCACAGAAAACGTGGAAAATTGTGTAAATTTGTACTCGGAAAAAGTGGAAAATTTTGCAAATTAATACTCGGAAAACGTGGAAAATTTTGCAAATTAATACTCAGAAAACGTGAAAATTGTAAATCTGTACTCTGAAAACGTGGAAAATTTTGCAAATCCGCACTCTGATAATTTGGAAAAATTTTCCAAATTTCTCCTCGGAAAATGGGCCTTGAGCTAACCTTGTAGAAGTATTAATTTTGGATCACCATGCCTGCGTTGAATTTCCCTGACTTAATTTTTCAAAATAAACCATTCTTCCTTGACTTTTCCAGGTCATTTTTAAGTTCCCTGACATTTTCAGGTTTTCAAGGTCTGAGGGAGGGAGCCCTGGTGATTTATCAGCAACTTTCAAAAGTTTTTTTGGGAGTCTGCAGTCAGCTTCGAGGTTTTCTTCGTAGCTTATTTCGTCAAAACAGCAATTATTCTGTAAGTCGAGGGTTTAAAAATAACGCTAGCTTTCGGGAGTCCCCTAAAGTGAGATAAAAGAAGTTCATTTGAATTCTTGTCTTCTTTGAGGGTACATTACGTGTATTTTGAGGTGCTTGGCCCGGGCCCTAGCTCGGGAAGGAGAAAAGAAACGAGGGCCAGCCGGAAAGTTTTCAAAAGCATATTTCACTCTCGCATTCGAGGATTTTTCTATCCAAGTTATAGATGCCGTTAATCTAGACCTGAAATAAACGTACTTCGATAACACGAAATCCATATTTGATGTTTGATAAACGAGCCAAGAAAAATATTCTTACGAAAAGATAAATATTCATGAAGCTCGATGTGCGTTTTATAGACGCACGGAGTACGATCACGTGTTTAGCTGGTGCGCCACAGAATCTTATCTACCTAATTTGCATAAATCAGGGTTTGCACGAAATTCTTTAAAAGTGCACTGGAACAAGTGACAGGGTTCCCTATTGCCAAATTTGTATCCGGAAATTAACGTAGAAATTATTGCAAATTTGTACTCGGAAACTGTTGAGAAATTTACAAATATGTACTCGAAACAGTTGAAAATTTTGCAAATTTGTGCTGGAAAAGGTTTTGAAATCCTGCAAATTTATAAAACGAAAAGTTTGAAAATTTGTTCTTTCGAGGTCAACCATTAAAAATTTGGCAAATTACCCTCCGTGCTAGCAAATAAGAAGCCATATTTCAAACATTTATCATTAAATGAGAATAAAGTATAAAGCAGAATTAAAATTTAAAACATCGTAGTTATAGATGGGCATACCGTTAAGTAGATCACTGATTAATACATGTACATGTACTGTAGATTATAAGTTATCAATAACTCGAGTTTAACTTATCAATAAAAAATTCGTTTTCAGCTTGAATGCAAATTCACTGTCAACTCCATTGTTGAATAATGGGAACTAATTTGTTCATAAAATTCTAAATTTTCTTGCAGAAGTTACTTCGGGCATTTCTATTGGTGTAGACGTGGCTTAGAGTAAATATACACAGTGTAGATACTATAGTATCTATAAACTGAAAGCTATACGTGTAAAGAGCAGTTGAGTGACTTGATGGACTCTAGATACAAATATTTAATTTGCACCAGAAACGACTATAGAAATAATTAAAAATTTATCGATACGAATCGTGCCAATTCGACATGTTCGCAATGACGCAGGCACCAAAGTCTTTCGTAAAGTTCGCAAGATATCGATATCGGACTCTTTTAAGATAACGGCCTCTAACGTCCAATTTCGTCGTTTGCGCAAGTAAAAATTGCTGATAAACTCACTTTTTAAAAGCGTTATTTCATCCATGAATAGCATTTCAAAGGATGACAATAAATTATACGATGGATTGGAGTCACATGATCATGGCTACACTTTTGACCAATAGTGATCCGTGTGCAACTGTGTCTTAAAATCTGTTTTCGGATTTCCATTGCATGCCGCATTCTTATTCCGCTTGGTGGCGCTAGTGTACGCCGAGTGGCAAGCGCCTGCAATAAGCAATAAGCATCAGGGTTCCCCCAGAAATTTCATTTTCAACTTCCCTGACTTTTCCAGGTTTTAAAATAACTTTCCTGACCAATGCCAACGTGAAAAATTGACATTGAAAAATATTATTTTAAATTTACTAACGACAATTTTTAAAAATGCATGAAAATTTTTTAAATGGGAATATTTTGTATTCGGAAAATGTTACAAATTTGTGCTAGGAAAAAGTGGGAAATTTTGCAATTTTGTCCTCGGAAAAATGTGGAAAATTAGTACTCTGAAAACCTAGGGAAGTTTTTCCTGTAGAAATTTCTACACGGAAAACGTGGACAATGTTGCTAATTTTTACTCGGAAAACGTGGAAAATTTCGCAAATTACTACTCGGAAAACTTTGGAAATGTGTTCTCCGAAAATGTGAAAATTTTGTGCAAATTTTTAGATCACCATGACTGCCTTGAATTTCCCTGACTTTTTCCAAATATACCATTCTTCCCTGACATTTCCAGGTCTGGGGGAAGCCTGTGCACTGTAATTCAGCCATTTCCAGGCCACCCTGTATATATCAGCGAGAGAAGGGAGGTTCCGAATTAGTGTCCCCGTGTCCCCGGAGGGTGTGTCCCCCCCCTTACCCACGTTATCTCATTGCCAACTGCAGCACCTAATGATGGATCGATGCTCTAAATATTTTCACCGCCACAGAGGGCGCTTTCCCCCTTCACTATTTGAATAGAGTTGCACAAAATGGGGCCACTTTGTGTGATGATGGCAACCAGCTATGATACTATACAACGTTGTTCCAATATTTAGTCTCGACTAGAATAATGCCACTAAAGTAGGCCTAATGCCAGAAGACTTTAGTTATATAGGGAAAATCCTTGGCTAATTTTAAACCGAAATGCTCACGAGCAGTCGTTGCGTAGGTACGAAAAACTTTCAATTGGCGTATGGCAATTAAAAAGGGTCATAAACTATTACTCGAATTTCGGTCAAGATCGCTGGAACCAATTAACGTAATCGAATTAAGCGGCTTTCACCGGAATGCCTAGATCAAAAACCTCGTAATATACACTTAAATATGGCACGAACACTATGTACTAAGATTTAGAATAACAGGTGGTTCCCTGAGGTTCCATAATCTGGGGATTACAATGTATAAAAATCTTTCATAAATTTCCATCACTTTTTTACAAAAAGTTCACCAAATTTTCAATAAATTTAGACAGAATTTTATTAACATTTTCCATAATTTTGGGCAAAATTTCATTAACATTTTCAATAAATTTAAGCAAAATTTCATTAACATTTTCAATAAATTTAGGCATAATTTCACCAACATTTTCAATAAATTTAGGCAAAATTTCATTAAAATTTTCAATAAATTTCGGAAAAATTTCATTAACATTTTCAATAAATTTCGGAAAAATTTCATTAACATTTACAATAAATTTAGTCAAAATTTCATTAACATTTTCAATAAATTAAGGCAAAATGTTACCGTAAATTTCCTCCACTTCTAAGCGAAATAGCCCCTTAAATTTTCCAGATATTCATGGTTTATATGAGTTATTTCCCCCCATTGATCGAGCGATACTCAAAACTGTCCTGAATTTGAAAAATATTCCCTTAACGACAAAACAGTCGCAACCATGGCAAAATATGATTTAAAAACACGCAACAATCAATGCGCCAAAGTCCGATTAACGTAATCGGCAATTAAACACTCCATATTTTAATTAAACACGTCAACAACGACGAAATTAAGAGCGTTTGAAAACTTGGTTATTTGCATTTAACGGCCGATTATGTCAAAGAGCCGCGTGCAACCGACCACGTAAAAATAATTATACAAAAATACTTACAATTTGGTGCTAAATTCAACTCTAATACCTCCCTATATCATGCTTAATCAAACAAATCCGCTAATCTAATGCAGTGCTTGAAAATTTCCCTTCCACCTGAAGGCTTTCCTATCTACAAACTAACAGAAATTTCACGAAAGATATTCGCACCAATTACAGTAATGTCGCTTATCGAGCGACTTTATCGACGTCTCCATCTCATGCTACAACTATTGTACCCTACACCTACTTTAACTTAAAATAACTCATAACATGTACAATGTACGTACGTGCGCTAGATTATCGTTAATCAGCCTCGCCTAAAACTCAATATGCTTATTCAGGCATTCAAACGAAAAGATTACCGATTAATAATCGGCTAGGCGCGTAGTAGAGTTAGTCATAAAATTTTGGGTAATTTTAAAATTTGGGGAAAAAAAATGCATAAAGCCCACACTTTGCAATTGAAATAATAAGCGGGCTTTCCAGCATAACTCATTCAGTGTTCATAGTGATTGCCTATTTATAGCGAAAAAAGGGTAAAATCATATTTAAAATCGAGTTTCTCCATACTCGAGTGGTAAGTCCCTTATTAAGAATACGTTTTATACGAACTTTTCACATCGTGAACTCATTTCCAGTCACCGTCTTATAGAGTAGAGACGTGTTCCCCCCAGAAATTTAATTTAAACTTCCATGACTTTTCCAGGTTTTTAAAAAAAAACTCCCTGACCAATGACAACGTGAAAAATTGACATTTTTTTCCAAAATTGACACTGGAAAATATTTTTTTTTTAAATTAACTAACGACAATTTTGAAAATAAACATAGACATTTTTTAAAAAATTGGGAAATTTTGTTTTCGGAAAATGTTGAAAATTTGTGCTCGGAAAAAATGGGAAATTTTGCAATTTTGTACTCGGAAAAAGTGGAAAATTTGTATTTGGAAAGCCCAGAGAATTTTGATAATTTGTACGCGGAAAACGTGGACAATTTTGCTAATTTGTACTCTGAAAGCGTGGAAAATTGTAAATTTGTACATGAAAAACGTTGAAAATTTTGCAAATCTGCGCTCCGAAAATGTGGAACATTTTTTTTCAAATTTCTACTCGAAAAATGGGCCCTGAGCTAACCTTGTAGAAGTATTAATTTTGGATCGTCTGCGTTGAATTTCCCTGACTTAATTCAAAATAAACCATTCTTCCCTGACTTTCCCAGGTCATTTTCAAGTTTCCTCATTTTTTCCAGGTTTTTCAGGTCTGGGGAAACCCTGATATAATCATCAATAGCCCAGCTTCCGTTCCAGTTTACTGAAATACAGTAGATGTAATAATGTAAGCCACTACATAAGATATTTACGCGAAGTTTTCTACAGTATATTATTCTTCGACGACAGGACTAATGAAATGTTAGCGAGAAGAGTAAACCCGAAATACAATGTAGTTCAAGGTGAAAAATGACAAAAACTGCGAATGTGGGCCATCGCTAGAAAACTATTTTTAGGAAAGACTGTATCGAAATCGATAAATTCGGTCTTAAGCTAGTCTAGAGAAACATAAAGTGGAACAACCAGCCCCAAACTGCGAAAAACATACCATAGGCTAGCTGCTGGCAGATTTCAGGAAATTTTATCTATTCAATAATATTCTCGTCATTATGAAATATATTTGACAACGCAATTGACCTCTTAAGCAGAAATTCGTATTGAGCCAATATTATTTTTTTTTTAATTTTATATGAAAATATTCAGAATTGACTGTCTGGTCGGAAAACAGATTTATAATCAGGGTGGGTACAACATTTTCATTTTAAATTTCCCTGACTTTTCCCCGACTAAAATCCACAATTCCCTGACCTAAACTTACTCGTTAATGCATATCAATTTTTTTGTCATAATGAAAAATAACAATTGCAATGAGAAGCTTGGCAAATTAAACACTAGATTTTGTTACAATTAAAGTCTAGCTGAAGAAGATTGGGGATGCAGCTGCTATCAGACTAGGTGCAAGATAGCATTTTGCTTTTTAATTTGGGAAAATTTCCCTGACACTTCCATGACCACTTTTTTCTCCCTGACTTTTCCCTGATTTCTCTGACCTGTGGGCACCCTGATAATTATTTATCATAATTACTAAGGGCTTTTCTTCTTTCTAGAAAATCATGTTATTTATAAATTACACGCACCTAGACTTTCATTATACAGTATAGTTAAAATGTAAACTTAAAGGTTTTATTTGTTATTTGAATACACTTAAATTAAAGCGATTCGATTGAGATATTTTACGATCGTATACGGTCAATAAATTGAAACGAGATACGTTTATTGTTGTTAACAACCAGAAATGTTTTGCTTCACTTGGCCAAATTGTGACTTTTTTGAAAATTAGGTTTGCATAACTGTGGTAATAATCATGTTTTTATAAGAAAGATCCGAATATTTAAAATAACTTATGAATGAAGTAATAAAAATAACATGAAAAAACACAACAACGAGAAAATGTAACGGGAATGCTTTTAAAAATTGAAAAAATGAAGGCGAGGCCCAAGTACGCCATCGAGCGGTAGATGTAAAATCTATTTGAAGAGCTAGATATACATGTCGTACTCGTATCTAGCAGAGAGAGATAAAAGTAAAACAATCCAAAAATTTGGGCTTTTGTTTTTAGATCGGAATGTTCGTCTAAAACTAGGCTATAGGCTTCCTCCCACCAATTCGTAAAGTTGCTTTTTATTTAAGACTAGTCTTTTTTGGCGCGGAGTCAGGTATCGCCAAGGTCATAAGGTCAAATTCGGTTCATCGCGCATTTGGACCGTCAGATGTCAGCCGAGAGAGTAAACAGTTATTTAGCCAAATACGGTTTTTTAACAACCTGCAGTCTGAAGGTTAAGGTGAAAACTAGTCAAATAAAGCGTGGCTGCTTAACATTATTTAAACTTTCAAAAAATGGCTGCCGTCGCCCTTGAACGCGAACGCTATTTGCGCGTCTAATTTAAGATTAAATCCAGCTTCATTCACGGTTCATGACTTTAATTTAATCGCCCATTAAGACCGATCCTAAGCCAAAAATTCGAAAGAAAATGATCGGTTAATTTAATTTAGTAGCCATTGCTATACTTTATAACGGGTACTCACGTAAAAGATTTACATGTACGAATGACACTTTTGGCAATCGCGAAGGCATTCATTGGTTTAAAAAACGGCGTTATTTAAACTAATGAACGCGTTCATTTTGCACTTGATTTTGCGCATTCGTAAAGCTTCTGTTTGAGCACCCTTGTAACGAGAGTACGCAGCGTTTATTTAATAATTATTACATTTTCATTTTTTTTAAATGAACATATCCAGAATTTTTTTTTTTTTGTTTTTTGTAAAATTTAAAATACGGAATGATACACGTACTGCATGTGTATTTATCGCTTCAATTTATTTGGGTAACATATTTATAAAAGTATTTTCTTAATACTTCAAATCCTCATTTTTAAATAAATGCAAAATATTCAACATAAGGATAAAAATCACCTATTAAAATAATTGAATTATCAAAATTTTCCATTAATAATTAAACGAAATTTGGTTTAAATTTGTTCCCACGTATGCATTTAATACTTGAATTATCAACATTTTCCCTTAACACTAGCTTAATTAAACAAAATTTGGTTTAAATTTGTTCCCATGTATGCATTGCTTGAACTATCGACATTTTCCCTTAATAATTAAACTTTTTTTTTAAATTTGTTTCCAGTATGAATTGAAGCCTAATTAAGCATTTTTTTACCATTGAATCGTAGGATCATTTTAAACTCGGGGTAGGTGAAGGGGAGGGCATCCGCCTTAACCCCCCTCAAAGATTGACCCCTAAGGTCAAAGATCCTGGCCTAAAGGCCCGTTTCAGGATGTGGGGGCCACGAAAAACATTGTATACAATTATCGCACGAATAGCAATTTGCAGTACAGTACCAACCAAAAAAGCCTTTTATTTCTGTCCTCAATAAAGCCCGAATGTGCCATACTCAGTTACACTACTGCGGTTACACGTAATCGGCGATTAGAGCCAAGTGCCATACAGTAGATGCGGCAAATCAACTAAAAAATATATAAAATTGTTTGATTCGAGTGTATCGGTGATTTGACCATATTGAAATAAAAATGAAAAAAAAGTCTAAAAAACAAAACAAAAACACGTTGGAAAAAAAAAGCGTGAATTACGAAACGAACGAACGACGGTTAAATATAACGGCTCGTTTTGTCTTACCGGTCTTTACGTAATTGTAGCCAAATGGCGCAAATGGTTAAAAGTGCTGCGAAAGCCAAAGAGATGTGCCAAGAGCGCTGTTCCATGGTTAGGACTCGATTCGGGCCAGAGCGACGTAGCAAAAGGCAGATTCGGATCGATGCGTCGGAAGCCAATGAGCGACCGGCATTAAATTCGTATCAAAACGCGAATGCATCGACTTTGCCCTTTTACTCGGCTCGACATTTATCGAGATAAAAAAGCTGCTCCGAAAACGAATTCGGGGAAAAGGCGCCAAAAAACACGCCATGTAAAACGCTGGCCGTAACATTGCAAATTGCATTGGATGCACGAAATGCAACATAGATGGCGCTATAACGTTGAATTTCAAATTCAAATCCCTTTTTAAGCCAATCGCTCGCTAAGAAGTGTCACGTGCCTTTTCCTACATGCGTTGCGTGGAATGCCACATAGATGGCGATGGAACTTATTAAACTCTATATAGGGTCTCTCTTACACATTCATTACTATAATGTCCTCAACTGGCTGTAAAAATGTTTCATCATTTCGCTTTCATAACTTTTCGTAACTGGTCGTGTAGACCGATGAAATTTCATCATTACCGGCCATCATTTCAAATTTCATCACCCTACACGATCATTATTAATGTCAGTGCACCTCCAAAAATCTCGCAACATTCGCTTTACATTACATATATCAACCTCGCACGATCATTTGAAATGACCAGTTTTGCTTAGAAACGAGTATTTGCGTACAGTAATGGCGATATTTCGGAATTATTACGTGCATGCTCCGTTCACTACTGTACTGATGACTAGATTAATGATGAGGGGAAACTTACACGGTGAATACTAATGACAGAATTAATGATGCGCGCAATCTATATAGTCATTAGCAATGGTGGCATCGGCCACAACTACGCCCCGACTAATAATAATGACAAAATCCGGATTTTTTTCATTACCGGCCGTCATTCCACATGAACGTGTACAGTCCTATTTAAAGTCTCATGCTTTTCAATCAATAGTCACAACTATTACAGGGTTCCCCCAGAAATTTCATTTTCAACGTCCTTGACTTTTCCTTGTTTTAAAAAAAATTCCCTGACTAATGAGAACGTGAAAAATGGACACTGGAAAATATTTTTTTAAATTTATCTACGACAATTTTGAAAATTAATACAGAATTTTTTATAAAAAAATTAAAAAAAATTGCATGAAAATTGTTGTATTCGGAAAAAATGGGACATTTTGCAATTTTGTTCTCGGAAAATGTGGAAAATTTGTACTCGGAAAACCTATAGAGAATTTTGAAAATTTGTACACGGAAAACGGGAACAATTTTGCAAATTTGTACTCGGAAAACGTGGAAAATTTTGCAAGTTTGTACTCCGAAAATAGTGGAAAATGTTCCAAATATCTACTCGGAAAATGGGCCCTGAGCTAACCTTATGGAAGTATTAATTTTGGATCGCCATGACTGCGTTGAATTTCCCTGACTTTTTTCAAAATAAACCATTCTTCCCTGACTTTTCCGGGTCTGGGGGAGCCTTGAAGTAATAGTCGAAACTGCAACACAGGCTAGACATTTTTGGTTAATACGCGTACACATAAGATTACGCTTCAGATAACATAGTAACCATGGTAACACCGAGAAGCAGACGATGAAAACGGAGGGCGAGACACGTGGTGGCTCGCCTGCATGGAGCCTAATCTTAATCTTGAATCGATAACAGTGCTATCAGTAAATTTTAAAATTATACTTAATTTATGCCAGCATTTGCAAAATAAATAGGAAAATGGCCGCGATAAATACAAGAAATTTTTTCTCAAAACCCAGGAAATATTTTCTTTAAAAAAAGTTGGAAAATTCTGTCAAACATAACACTTATGATTATTTTAAAAAATTCAAATATGAATTACAGAGAATTATATAGAAAATATATAGAATTTAATTTTTTAAAAAGCATCAAATACTACATTAAAAAAAAGAGATCTCTATAAAAAAATATCTCGGCGCGCCATCTATCATCATTTACGCGCAACGTAGAATGCAAAACAAAGTTACATTTCCCATATTATCCATACCATTTAAATCATAAAAAGTAATGAAAATTACGACAAATTATCTTTAGATAAGGAAATTATAGGATTTTTTTTAGAAAAAAATATTATCATACGAAATCATTTCCCGCGTTATCGACGTTTTCATCAACACTTTAAATAAAAGTACCAATTTAGGGGTTGTTTTATTACCTGCGTGCGGTTACAAAATTGCTGATAAAAATAGTACAACAGGTGTATTTTTCTTTAACCAAAAAAGCACTTGGCAACGTCATCGCGAACGATCGATCTTTGACCCGATTTTATTTACGGCCATGCAGTCACTCGATGACGAACGAAAAGACGTGAAACAACCGAATGAATAGTAAGCAGTTTTACGATTTGCCATTGAGGAAGGACAAATCATGGTAATAAAAAAAAGCTAAAATCAACATGATAAATTCATTGATAAGCGTGAAACGCAATATTGTAACGCATATATTAATTTTCTAATATTCGTCTCGCAACGTCGGGCTGATTTTGCCCAAAATATATCAAAATTCAGCCTAAATTAGCCGTTGATAATTACCTTTATTTATCCTTAAATCAACTCAGCAAGACTGGTACTAGCTCTATATAAAGCATCATTTACGATTGATTGGAAAAAACAAAAGTGCTGGTTTTACGACCTTACCTCCTTTCTCCCATTAGCATTAAGTACGCTGACCACACAGAAATCATCTTGGTTCGGAAACGCCCGCCGCTTTTAATTAATCGATTAATGGTTTTCTTTTTATTCGAGAAAAATTGAAGTGATTTTTAGAGCATGATTTCGATACCGGCAAAATCGAACGTAGTGAGGACGCGTTAGTTCCGTAAATGTCCACCAGGGG
>JAQGBX010002978.1:0-18572 GCA_034698745.1 Megaphyllum sjaelandicum
GAAAGCTCCTACATCATTTGCGACTTAGTCATCATTGTTAAATTGAACTCGAGTTAAATCTGAACTATCGTCAGGAAAATTGTTCCAACGTCTAATCGCATTCAAAAAGAAAGACCAATAGTAAGCATCCGTATTAGCATGACGCTGTGGACGTTCCAATAAGTCCTGGAGGGATTTAGTATGGGGGTCCCAAACAGCACTGGCATATTCAAGTAGCGGGCGAACCAGCACTTTGTAGGCCATCAAGCGGCAGGAGGGACTGGCTTTTTTTAGTACATGGTGGGTGTAGCCCAGGAGTCTGGAGGCTCTGGCCGTAACCTGGCTGATATGGGGTTGCCACGTACGAACAGCGGTTGTCCAGGAGGACTCCGAGGGATTTAATGTGAGCGACCCTGGGAAGAACGGTCCCTTGGTGGGAGTAGGGGAAGGAGATTTGATTTTCTAGCTGCTGGTGGGAGATGGACATGACCGAGGACTTCGTGACAATGATGCCAAGATGCCATTATGTCACACCAGGTCAGGAAGGAATCCAGGTCTTTCTGCAGAGATTCGCAGTCGAGGAGAGAGAAGATGGCACGAAGAAGAGTGTTGTCATCGGCGTATACTCAAATACGGCATGATTTTTGAGAGAGCTTTATCAGGCACCACACTGCCAGCGAAATCAATGCAATTTTTCTTCAGCATGCAATTACAATTAAGAAACATTAGTTCATTCAAGGTGACATTACTTGCTCTTACGTTTGGAATCCTTCTTAGACGCCTTGCTGACGCCATAATTTCTCTTACAAGTAACTTGCGCAGTTGGGAATGAAACTGGTAAGACGCTCGTCGATGAACGATTCAATCGAGACCCACTTTCCAAGATATTTTGTTCGTGAAAACAACGCAAATTTGCGCATTTTGATGCGAAAAACAAGTTCGTCCGATGAGCCAAGTGAAAGTAGGAAGAAGTCCTTAACCTAAGCAGCTGAGAAATAGCATTCATTATTTTGAATTTCTCGCAAAGACGCTGAGAACGTAAAAAAGGCGAACTATAAAATCAAAACTTTAAAACTGATTCTAAAAATTTCAAATAAAAAATTTGTGTGACTCAAGCATTCAAGTCTCATGCAGACGCTAGTCTACAGAGTCTCTATATGGCCATTGTTAGGCACCAGCTTTTTGACATTTAGCTTATTATCTACAAGTGATAATAATTTTTAAAAAAATTGAAAATATTTTTTTTTATTTTTTTAAATAAAAATTAAACTCGAAAAGAATATAAAATAGCGTATTAAAAGAGTACACAATTTTAATTAATTGCTTGGGGGCTCCGTAATACGGACGGAGCCCTTAAATCTTCAAGAATTGATTATAAATTCGAAGTTTAGTTTACTGTTTATAGTTCGATTTAAATTATCTACTCAAGGTTACAATTTTTTATGAAGCTTTAAATTATTTTTTTCAACTTAAAAAAATTATAAACAACATTAAAAGAATACAAAATCACATGCGCTTGTGAAGTCCTACTTTAAAAACTATACAAAATTCCTTTTTCCGCTTAGAGACTCCGTACAACACAGCTGAGATTTTTTTTTCTTTTAACGCGATGCATCATGGAATACGCTGCACTGACGAAATAAAAATGGCCAACTTGCAATGCTGATAGAATGCGTCGTTGTGTTTTAGGAACGTTATTTCCTGAATAATTCGCTGGATTTTTTGGTTTTTCCTTAAAAAATGAGTTTACTACAATCTGACGTAAGTACCAGTGCCAATGTTCAAAGGGCAAATTAATTCTTTTGAAAGATCTTATGCAAGCAAGAGATTACACTTGATTATTCCTAACGTACTTATCTGCAGCATCCTTGCAAAATGTGTGTATATAAGGATGAGATTATGCGATTTCTATATGAAAATTCGTTACATTTTAATTGTTTAAAAATGTCATAAACTTCGTTTTTCAAATGGACTCAGAGTAAGCAATCATATAGTCCTTAATACATGAATAGCAAGGACTTTGTGTATTCAGCAAAGATGTGTCGATCGACTTTGAAAATGTTATAGGAAATGTTATTCATTTTAAAAAATAAATTTTTAGTAAAAGAAATTAAAGGCTGGCAGTCACGAATATAAAACTACTTCAATATAGATTTTTCACTTTCACCTCTACCCAAAACGACTAAAAGTTTAACTCAAAATAAATAAAATAAAATATGGTTTACGTTCGGCAAATGTCATTTTTTATCATGTGACAGCCATCACAAACAGACGTAAACGTTAAAACTCTCCCAATATTAATCTCATTTTTCGCAGTTCTATATTAATTTGTTTACATCTATCGTAAATTATGTAAATTGGACAAAACAGCTGTTTTCACAGCAACAGATTGATCAAATTTCTTATTTATATACCTTCCATATTTGGGTCAATGCTAGCTTATTTGTCAGCAAAACAGCAAATAGCAAGACTCCCCGTTATACGGGTATTCCAATTCCTCCAAGTAATCTAATACCAGTATAAGAAGCAAATAAAATATAATAGGAACTCGCCAATATTGCGTATTAAATGAAATAAAAATTAATTACTTATATGCATTCATAAATTGAGTCGAGGTGATCGATCTACATTTAGAACCCTATATTCTAAGCTTGCAGTTGATTAAATTATAACGAAGTCGCACCTCATCAAGACGAACTCGCTACGAGCTTATTTCCAAGTAACGTCCTAGCACACGTTTGAATAATGTTAATTCGGAAAATACAAATTTCCGGTAACGATCACGTATAATTTTCGAATTTCCATGCGTTTACACTTTTAAGTATTGTGAAAACTAAGTCGAGCTTTTTGAAAAAAAGGCGCAACAGAAACAAACAGTCTTCGATAACGGCTTATTTTAGGTAACTATAATCACTTACTTTAGAGATTGTGCATAAAACATTGCAGTGCAAAAATATTTTGAATTCTTGAACATTTACTTTTTTATTGTTGAAATCATGTTTTTCCTGACTTTTGATAATGCAAACCACAGTTTAAACTAACAAGTTTTAAAATCCATTGACACTCGTTTTAACAAGATTCGAATGTATTTTAATTTTTAGCATTGTGGGTATGGGGTTTTAGATCGGTTGAAATGAAACAACCCAAATTTTATGAAAAGAAAGCATGGTTAATTTGTTTTTGTGTTTTTCCAGAATGACACCAAACCCTTGCCCTTGGATCCTTTGCCGACAGAAGGTGCGGACATTGCGAACAGACTGTGGATTGGTCAGCTTGACAGCCGCATTACGGAGTAATGGATTAAATTATTTTCTGATTGCTTCTTGCAAGTTTCTTACCATTTCAATGACCTTAGCTTTTAACTTCAATGGCTGTCTTTGTTTTCTATCTATGCCAAAGGTACAATCTCATCAAGCTTCTCCAAAAGTTCGGCACTGTGGTTAACTTCAACTTCCTGTTTCACAAAACTGGACCACTGCAAGGACAGCCACGCGGCTACTGCTTCGTGACGTACGAATCTAGGGAGCAAGCGGAGAAAGCTTTGAAGCAACTGGACGGCAAGCTGGCCTTGTCGAAGAGACTGTCCGTCAAGTGGGCAAACTCGCAAGCAATGGTATTTCTTTGATCTTTCACAAATGTTTGACTCGATTTTGGCCTAATTTTGGAAATGTCGTTTAAATTAATTTTGATGGATTTTAATTTTTTGAATTTTAAATATCAGTTTTTATAATTTTTGTTGTTGAGGATTTTATAAAATGAATTCTTTGTGCTTTATAAAATATCCTTGCCCAGGCCTCGATATTCGGTAGCAATGTTTATACTGCTTAGCCATACTGTTTATCTCTCTAATAGCTCGGCGTAAACAGCGGCAGACCCGCTGAGGACAGTCACGCGCAAGCTGCCAGTACGAAAGACTCTTCATGCACAGTCAGGTAAAGACAATATTGCAAAAACGTTGATCAATGGGTCATACGAGCCGCCCATTCTTTATGGGTATTACGGCGAAGATAGTTTTGGGCCTAAAATAATAAATATTCTCATCCATTTCAGCATTTCTTCAAAAATACAAGCCATCGAGGCTAAGCTGCGTATGATGGAGGAGAACAAGGATCATGACGAGAAAATAGTGCCCATTTTGCCATTTTTGAATGCGTCCAATCAACAGCAACCAAGTTCGCGCACACAAAACAGCAGCTTACGCCGAAGGCCTTATCCCAAACATGTGCCCAGGAGAAAAACAAATTCTAGGTAAATTATACTTTATATTTTAATATTTTATATGGTTTTGTATGTACAATTCTAATAACATAGCAAAATCTTGTACTTTTGTGGCCCCGTTTCTGGACCAGTTAAGATCAAACCATATCGTGATTATTTTATATTCACTTAAGTGTTTTGGCACATCAAATTCTAATACAAGATTTTTTTTCTGAGAAAATGCAATCTTTACAAAAATTGTACTTTACAATTGTATATATTTTTTTTTTGTAAATTTAGCATTGTTTGTTAAAATGATATAGCCTCTAAATCGTTATTTGGTTAAATTGTACTGATAATAATCAATAACCAATACTGAAAATCAGTATTAGTTTCTTAAAATTCCTTAACAATTCATGAAAAGTTTGCCTATTTTTGGGTAAATTGATATTTATTTGAACAAACTTCAATAATTTTTTTAAAGAAATTTTATGATAAATATATACCGATTTTTTCGGTAAATTGACGTTTATAAAAACAATTCAGTGATCAGTTGTCTTTAAAAAATTTTTCGAACAGTTTTTGACATAGCATTAAATATTTTCAATACGATTTTTTTCATAACTTACCAGATGCTGCATCTGAATTTCACAATCGTAAATTTTCCACTCATTAATTTTGAATTAAAAAATTACTGAAATGCGTATGAAATTTTAAAACTGCTATGTACAATTCCTAGTTATTTAACTTTGTGAACCCTAGAAAATCTTTAATTTTATGTCAAACTATCTCGTGCATGATTTTTATAGTAAATGGACAGCTAGATATAAGACACTCTTAAACCCACGCCATACCTTGTGTTCTTAAAAATGAGTTTTCAAGCATTTTTAATTTTTGAACAGCGGGGTGAACGGCAAATCCTCTGTCGGTTGTATCCTAAAAAAACAGAGAGAAAACGTACCTTTGATTAGCAAATTTTAGCCTACCATTTGAAATGCCTTAGTAAGAGTTAAGCTTACCAGTTTAGCTCGCTGAACTTAGATTCGTGTTTATCCATGAGGTGGAAGGTGTAAATGGGTCTTCCTTTGCCAGATTTGTTGGCTTCGCTCTTATGAACCACTTTGCCATGTATCAGAATCATGTCACCTTCAAACACATTTTAAAAAGGGCTCTTAATCAATGGAAAAACTTGCCATCAGTTTCAAAAAGGAATTTATGGGTTAAAATTTTGCCTTTGTGAACTGGCTCGGGAACGAATCTAGACTCTTCGTAACTGGTGACGGGCATGGTGTGAATAGTTTTAGTGCAGCTATCTTCTTCAATTCTTATCAGCCGTCGTACTACAGGTTCTACATTTTAATTTTCAATGACGATATTAAATAACTTTATGATGCAGTTTAAAACTTCATTAAAATGGTCTGACAATGATCGTTTATCTAAGGGAATTTTGTACATTAATTTGTACAGTTGAACCTCATTAAGACGAACTCCAACGGACATTAACATTTGTTCGTTTAAACTATAGCTCGTGTTATCAAAATTCGAAGAAAAAAAACATGATTTCAACACTAAAAACTAAATGTTAAATATAATTCAAAGTATTCTGCGCTACAATGTTTAACGAAACATACCATATTGGGAACTCGAAAATTCGTTAATGTTAACACAAATTTGTATTATCCTAGTTCGTTTTAAAGGAAAAAATTAACAGTATGCTATAATATGCTAGGACGGGGGTTGGAAATTATTTTGTATCGTCAATAATTTGAAAAGAAATGAGTTTGTCTTAATTAAACTAGTTTGTAGTAATCTTGTTGTACATTGATTTGTTAATTGTCCCTAATTTTGTCTTACAGGGTACGATAATGATGGTCAAGATGAGAAAGGGAATTGGTTTTGTTACCTTCTTGCGAGCCAGGAATGAACCAGAGGCAGCCATTGTCCACCGTTGCCTCCTCTAAGGCAATCCACAGACCAACGACTTTGTCCTCCGGCTCACAGTACAAATACGTAGCGTCTTGGTGGGGAACAACTGTCAGCGAACATAAGGATTAATAATAACTGCATGGCGTTTACAGTTCAGTTGACAACAAAAGTAAGGCAACAGTATGAAACTTGTTCACGTGTAATTTAAATGAAACCTTATTCAAAGGGCATTTATTGTAACAATGACAAATAATCTTTCACAAAAGATAGAAAGGAAATTTAAAATAATAATAGTGAGTACTTCACTATAAAAAAAAAGTAAGCTGTGAGGTAAAAGCTTCATTTTATTGATGACACATTATGTTCTGAGAACATATTGCGCTCTTACTTCTGAAGTATTGCAAATCAAAAATTGTCCATTTTAGGTCATGCCAAATGAACTTTATGCAGTCGAACTTTATTAAGCAGAGTTCAATTAATATATGCTTTTGATGGTATGAAGTAATTTTTGATCCCAGCCCTAGAGCACATATTCGAAGAATGTTAGTTTTTTTGTTTAAGATGCACACTCGGATAATGCCAATTTTCCGTTTTGGTGAACGTATTTTCGAGTTCATGCTACGATTTGTTAAAACGAATCCGGGACTTTTTGAGAAATTGTGGCGGAAGAAGCTGTCTCAGAGGACAGAATATTTTAGGTAAATTATAATTACGTATTTCGAAATATTTGTGCATGTGTTGTGCGGTATGTCAATATTACAATAAATGTACTGTAATTTGAATAATATACTCCATTTAATTTACCTGTGAAGAGCACTTTGTGCTGTTCAATTATTTTGTTGCCAACTGTGTTACACCATCTCAAGCTTGAACATCTTACCTTCTGCGCCGATATTTGGAGGCTGAAAATACAATTTGAAAGGTTCACTAAAGCTGAATATCTAGTCACTCATCGAATATCCAGCAATCCGGACATGAATGCTTACCTTGAAGATGTACATGCTGTGGATCACGACAGGTTCGATCATGCTCAGGCTCCTCGCTACATCCTGGAAACCGCAAGAAAAACATGTATTTTCCACGAAATGCTGATAACTTATGGACACTAATGCTTTTCTTTATGTATTTCGTACCTTCACTTTGTCGCTAAAAGTTACTTTTTTAAACTGAGGATTCAGCCAGTGAAGAGCTGGAACGAACAATGAATGGGCATTTAGTGAGAATTTCTCATTGAAACTTTGCCACAACTCGTACGTCTTGCACCTATCGTGATTTTTTCAATATGGATGAAATAAAATTTATTTCTCTCGATACTTTAAATCAAACTATTTTACATCTTTTTCTGATAATACATCATTTTGATGAAATTGTGTGCGTTTTTAAATATATACAAGCCATTACGATCTCTTTTTATTTTGTCAAAAAATGTGTTTTACAAGAATGCTAAACCATGTAATGTTATTGTTAGAAATTTCGAAAACAACTGATATAAATAATACTTTATCGAATTGCATTATGTAATATTCCTCCAAATGACTGAACTTTTGAAACATTTATTTTATTATTTTTTGAAAATGTAAATAAACATGAAAATTTCGAAATCATTCGATTCCATGTGCAATCTTTTGAATTATTTCCATATTTAGTTTTTAAAAATTAATAGAATTACTAAAATGTTTTTTGTCATTTATAGGAGAAAATATCATCGATGCTTATTTCTTTAATGAAAAAAATGTAGCAAATTTTTAACATTCTTGTATTATTTCTCATCTCAATGTAAGACTGACATTTTTAGAATTCTGAAAATAATGGGGAATGTTTTTTGAGTAATTATTATTTATGAGTTTCTTTTGATGTTTCTAGCATTACAGGCATTGGATTATATTTAATTAATCCATTATTATAACCTCTGAAAATATCGATTTGCCGAACCTCCCATATTTTTACTTACCATGGCCAATTTTATTCAAACATTCATGCTTGTCATACTTCAGATTGCCTAAATACAAGAACACCAATCAAACTTAAGTATAAGTGGCTCAACGAGATGCTCATGCGTAAGCATACATGTATGCTTAATTTGTACATTCTACCTTCATCATCAAAAGCACCAGCTTCGAAGAAAAACCGAATTTTGTCTCCGCTTGTCAAAAAATAGTCGTTTGAATTCTGGAAATGGATAGAAATGATGGGTATGTTCGTATCGTTGATTTTTGCTCAAAACTATTAAATCGTGGTATGGTACTGTACATGCAGTTTTTCTGTAGAGCTTGAAAACACTGTCTTGTGTTCGGAAGGATCCATGGCATCTACAATACTTCGACACTCATCTTGAAGGGCACTAGACTCATCTTTGGTTAGGAAGCCGGGAATTATGAGGTACCCGTCTTTCAAAAACTTGATTTTTCAATCCAAATACAAAGACGAAAGCACACAAAAATTACTAAAATGTTCAATTCTTTCGTTTTATAGAAGGTATATACAAACTGTCCATTCTCTATGGGAATAAAACATTTTCTATAACTAACGAAGGAATTGAGAATTTCATATTTTCTTAATCCTAGCTGATGTTGAGATAATTGATCTCTAGACGACGCTCTTTTTAAAAAATAAATTAGGAGGATTTGCAAATTTGATAATTCACATGTTAAAAAAAATATTTAAAATGTTTAATTTAAATTTATATCTAATCATTGAAAAAATTCGAATAGACAACATAGCACTCTCAAAACGAAAATTGAATCCCTAAATTTCGTTGCAATTAACTCTGTGTATATATGAGTGTACATTTTAAAAATTTTGATTTTGGCATATTTTAATTTAGTTCATTTCCCAAATAGGTTCAATATACATGTACATAATGCAATGATCTTAAACTTACTTTTTTCTTCTGCGCATCAGATAACATCTTGAACTAACTAAAGAGCCAGAAACTGGACAAACAAACATGCCCAAATATTTGTAATGAGGTTACTCGAAGGTTGACCACTTATCCCAAAATGATATTTTGCGCAAGGTCACCAGTCAGCAGCTGACAAGCGAATGAGAAATTTGTTAAAATCAAAACAAATATCATTGGTGCTGAACATTGAACAATTTGTATTCTTGTCATGACCGTTCATAGGTTAACTTTTTATAAGCTTGATAAATTTAATTTAATAAAGAAATTAAATCACGTGACGGAAGTTTCTATAATTTGTTCACATAAAAAAAATGTTTAAAAAAAATTGGTATCTACAGTGTATAATATAGTAAAACTGATTTATCCAAACGAATTATAAAATTGTGTCATCCACTTGTATTATATAATAAATCACAAAAATTTGTTTGCAACTTGAGGCGGAGACAGCGCTCCCAAGCACTACTGTATATTCCAACCATAAATTAGAAAAATTGTACTACTGTCGATCACTTGTCTGATCTTTTTTAAACGAATGAATTTATAACATTTTACCAGCGTTAGGTAGATGAATCGTTTTATATCATTTGCATTGAGCATGCAGAGTTCTCCCAGAAATTTCATTTTTAACTTCCCTGACTTTTCCAGGTTTTAACAAATTTTCCCTGACCGATGACAACGTGAAAAATTGACACTGGATAATATTTTTTAAACTAACTAACGACAATTTTGAAAAATAACATGTTTTTTTTTTAAACAAAATTTTTTAAAATGAGAAAATGTGGAAAGTTTGTGCTCAGAAAAAGTAGGAATTTTGCAATTTTGTCCTCGGAAAATGTGCACTCGGAAAACCTAGAGAATTTTTAAAATTTGTACACGGAAAATGTGGACAATTTTGCTTATTTGAACTTGGAAAACGAGGAAAATTTTGCAAATTTGTATTCTGAAAATGTGGAAAATTTTGCAAATTTGTATTCGAAAAACGTGGAAAATTTTGCAAATTTGTACTCGGAAAATAGGCCCTGAGATAAACTTGTAGAAGTATTAATTTTGGATCGCCATGACTGCATGGAATTTCCCTGACTTTGTCAAAATAAACCATTCTTCCATGTTTTTTCAAGGTCCTTTTCAAGTTCCCTGACTTTTCTAGGTCTGGGGGAACCCTGGCCTGCCCTACTGGTTATTTTCTACTGTATATACGAAAAGCAAAAACTAGAAGAAATACTTTGCTTGCTTAACTAATCTATCTCAAGCAGTTTTACCTGTGTTATTTAAATGTATTTTTTCTTTTTTTACAAAAGATCACAACTACAGTAGCTTTCTCTAATGCGCTGCCAACATTTCCAGGTTATCCATCTTTGCCTTGAAATTACACCTAATGCAAAAATAAATATTTTGACAAATTAAAAATCAATCAGTTTATTAGTACATCATAGATAAACGAATATGAAAAGCACAGAAAACGTATACGTGACAATCTTAAATACGCCACAATAACATTATAAAACATTTCAATAATAGTTCGACTGGAGCCAAAACGGTTCAATGGAATGTGCCGAAATACCAATTTGTACGATATTTTAAACAAATTAGTTGCGCGTTGACTCGTAAAAAACAACTAAATAAAAGCAGTTTTTTTATATTTTTCAATGAACGATCATTGAAGAAAATTCCGTATGCCATTTCACTGGTCTCTGTTTTGGTAACAGGGTGCCACTAAACCCTATACATGAACCATTAATTTTAGAAATTTCGGAAACAACTCCTAAAATATACATGTAAATAATATTTACTCAGAAGCTTTAACCTAGATTCATATTATTCACTAAGTTGCATAATAAAATAATTTCGTCATTTTTTAACTTGACATTGTCTTGAACCAGCAAAGCCCAGTTCTTAGAATATATTAACTTTTAATAAAATTACTGAGAAATAAATAACCTAAGAGGAAAAGCAGATAAGACAAATCGACTGTATATTTTGGGAAAATATAGCTTTACGGAGTAAGTATTACTTACAGTATATCAGGACTTTTTATTTGTTAAACACTACCAAAAACTTCCAACGACGAACTGGAATGTATTTTTTGTCTCTTGGATTTTCTCAAGCTCAAAGAAAACTTTTAGAAATGTACGCAAATAAATATATTACATAAATTTTCTACTTCTACTCCAAATTCTTATAAAAGCGCCGACTGGTGCCAGGCACCGGTAACAGTTTATGTACAAAATATTTACACGACGCGGATGATGCAGGAACGTGTATCACAGGAAGGGAATATCGCCTCGCAGAAGACTCGGTCTCAGGATCGGCTTAGTGATCTTTGAACTTTCAAAGGAGCAGGTTCCAGAGTCAACTCTGATCCACGATCCTAATGCGAGATAGCTTACCGGTAGTCATATTTTCTAAGAATACTCAATTCGGATTCACAGATCCGGAGAATCTTTTGGTCAACTAAGAATGGGCGAGGATCCAGAAAATCTTTCAAGGTAGTTCTTGGGTCAAACCAGAAGTCCCTTGCTCCCCAACTGTCATACGGATAGCGAGATTTTCTTTTTGGATTTTGGATTCTTGGCCTTCTTCACCCCAGGGGTATCGTCTGCCTTCTTGTGCCTCAAAATGAAGTTCAGGTCGAAGGCAGTGTTGATGGCGTAGTACACGTTCGCACTGCTCGGAAAAACAATTTCTAAAAAAAAAAATACATTAAGCAGGCGAACTAAAGAAAGTTACTTAAAAATTATTAAAGATACAGAAATTCAAAAACATCAGTCATAACTTTATGCATTTTTTTCCAGACTTCTCATGCAAAATTTCAAAGCGTATCACACGCATGTTTCCAAAATCATTTTCTGCACCTTTTCAAACCTGACATTTTCACACATTTACAAAAATTAACTTCACATATTTCACGTACTAATCAGACTAACGGCCAGGATTTCAAGAGTACTCGATAAAAACACAAAAAGTCAAACATCACCAACTTGCCTCCATCGGGAAGCAGCTGCACCAAACAGTAATCTTCCGCATCACCCTCCAGTCCATGCTTCAACATCGCGTTTCGTATCACGGTAGGAGTATGCTCGCTGTTACTCAACTAAACGAGAAACATCCACGTTTCGGTTAAAAAGATCAGCGAACATTGATTTCATTCAAAAGCACAAGCCGAAGATGCGATACATACCATGATGCTCTTGTAGAGAATCACGCCATCGGTCTCCATCTGTCCCTTGTTTTCCACGCTGACACGAATCACATAAAAGTCCGGCGTCTTGAATGGGGACGATGCTGAAGACGACGACTGAGAAGACTGAACTGCTGAGCCAATGGACGATAAAGAAACGTCTAGCGAGGGCAGCGAAGAGCTGGATGAGGAGGTGGACATCTGCAACATTTCATACGCCAAAGTTTCAATGAACAAATGAACGGCATGAGTCTGTGCAGAGACAAAAACGGATCTTAGTCCGGCAAACTCGACACCAGAAAACATGAATAACGTGATAACTGAAAAAATAAGTGAAACCATGTCAAGACGAACTCTTGAATGAGAAAACAAACAAACCTTTCTCTCCAGCGACGACGAGTCGTGCGGTGAGCTGGGAATGCTGATCGTGTCACTGATTTGGTCGTAGAATTGGCTGCTGGATGATGACGACGTGGAAGCTATGGAGTCGGTCTTCCTGTGGCCAAACCTAGGTTTTGGAATGGATTTAATTAGATTAGGGATGTGTCTTAACTAACATGCAAGATTTTAAATTTGGAAAACGTAAATTTCGCTGTTATCACTCTCAAGTTTATTGTTTTTTGTATTTTTGTTGTTTTTTTCTTTTTTTTTCAAATGTTTGAGCATCTTGGAACACTTTTGTTTGAGCGTTTTGGAACTTTCAAACCATTAACCATCTCACAACAAATAAATAGCTCAAAGCATCTCAACGCTATCAAAACTCAATTTTGCACCACAGGCACCAAAAACAGAACAGGTTTTGTTATCTTGAAGAAAATTTCAGAAATGACTAACTTACCCTGACTTATGTCCAGCTTTTTTATCTTTTGGCATGTTCCCCAATGTTTGGGGCTCGATCTGACAGGATATGTCGTAACTAACCGTGAAAATGGTAAAAGATGAAAAAATTAAGAACAACTCTCAAGCAAAGATTCAACTAATTAAAGCCTCATTAGATCGAGTACTCACCTTTCCTTGTCATCGAGAACCGGTAAATTCTCGAACCACCTCTGGAAATTGTGATCTGGTAAAAAGTTGTAGCTGTTAGCGGCGAGCTGAAGAAGTTTTATCTGCGCCAAGACCTCGAATTCCTTGCGCTTCTTGTCGAAATTGATGAGACCTTCGCCTATCGTTTCCGGGATGGCAGTATCAATCATGGTCAGATCCGTGAGGAAGGTTCCGAGATATGGAATGGTGCCCTGCACGGTGGTCTGCGATAAGAGAAAAAACGCGGGCTTAGTATGACACATCTCAGACAATCCATAACCTAATGAACATAATGCTTAAATCTTTAGAAGAAACTATTGCAGCAAGACTGCGTCAGATTTAAAACTCAAGAGCTATTTCATAGATTGTAGAATTATTCAACCATATTCCAATAGTTGTTATTGTAAAAATTCAAAATTCCCCTTATTTTTCAATGAATAAAATATGGCTGTTATAATAACAATAATAATAATAATAGGATTTAAAAAGAAATGTGCCATTGTAAAGATGCTTACCACTCCATTAGAAAATTGTCTGTTGATAATCTTCTGCAAATGTCGGTCATTGTCGCCGACGTTGCCGGCCACTTTGGCAGTTCCCTCTTTCATAAGTAGTTCGCGGCAAGTCATCTGATTATTGTCTTCTGAGAATATCCTCGCTAATTCATCAAACGATTCAACCTTCTCTCTGCGCAAAGCAAAACCAAACAAAAAGTTCAATATTAAGGCAAAGAAAACCACGTTACATTCAACAATTTTCTTTAAAAATAAATCACTGGCTTGTCTAAGTTTTCCCTGGCAATTTTAGATACTATTATTTTAATTAATTGTCATATTTTTGAGGTTCAAATTGAATTTATTCTAACTCATCGAATAATCGGGAACATCCATGATTATCGCTTATAACATATTTTTGGTGATACTTTTTTTAGAATACTTGTCGTAATATCAGCCATAATTCAAGAGTAATAAGCATTTATTTTAACAAATGGGCTCAATTCATTTGAATTTATTTAACTTATATTAAAAGTTATCACTAGTAACTTTTTAACTATTCTCAATACTTGGTCAAGATCCAAGATTCCAAGATTAAACATTTGTAACGTCGTACGTTTACATTGTCTGATGTTTTCTAAAAGACCCGCTTACCTCGGCACAGCGAGCCAAGCCTTCTTCAGCCTGTAGACAGGGCTTGACTGAAGGCCCGAAATAATAGCTTTGAGAGATGAGAAGTTTTTCAGCATCCTTAATTTCTGAAGAAATACAAAGGAAAAATATTTGCTGAAGCAAAATTCAAATGCCTTTCCTAAAAATAGCCCACAAAGTTAACTTGCTTACCTGCGCAATATCGATCCATTTGGCAATGATCCTGGCTCTCGATGAGATTTTCATTTCCACATCCATGAGTACGGTAGATATGACGCGGAACGAAACAGCGTTGAACTGGTCAACGGTGACTACCACCGAGGTTGCCCTGCTGCCTTTGGACTTGTCCCTTCTTGACCACACAGAGCCAAGACAGTGGTGAGGCATCACTTTTTTAAACAATTCCTATGGGCAAAAATATATTTAAATTTTATGTCTACAACAGCTCTTGCAGACAGCAATTATTACGACAGGTACTCACTGCGTCAATATAAGTTAACTGTTCAGCAAACGTGTCAGTTGGAATTTCGAGAAAACTGTAAGTCGGACAAGAGTAGCCGTTGGCCGCAGGACTCTTGCATTTCATGTCTTCTTTGAAATCGTATGATATTGCTGGAAATATAAATCGATAGTTAGTAACCTTGTTTTCGAAAAATTACAGTAGATCCAATTGACATTTTTTTTAGACAACTATATGATTTGGAAAAAGTTGTAATATTCTTTTATAGAATTTGCAAAATTCCACATTTTTTTGCATTGGCATTGTTATCATTTATCAATGGTTTCTTATTATCTGGATTTTTTTTCAAGGATTTATAATAAATTTCTTTAGAAGTTAAATTGGGCTGATTTAGGAACATGAAAACATATCAGAATTTTCTCGACCAATTTAAAAACTTTAATCATCGTAGACAAGCACGTAGCGAATTGCAATTCAACTCTTGGAACAGAGATGCTTCACCTTTGGATTCCTCCTCTCTAATGAACTTCTCCAGCTTGTGCCTGAGCCTGAGCTCGAGTTCGTTGTCAGCAATGCAATCTGTGGCGAAATGCAGAATCTGGTTGAGGCATCGATAGTTTGGCGCATCCCGAAAGTCGTCTGGATAGGCATCTAACCATACTGAGAGAGTGACCCTAATCGTCCTGAAAATAAGGTCATTATTGGATACTGTTAGTCGAGTGAAAGCCAAAAAACATGCTCAAACAACAAAACTCTAGCATTTGCAAGTTTTTGCCTACTTTCTTAGCTGCTCTGGAGCCACGTTCTCCTTGTGCTTGTCTTCTTCATGCAAATGCTTGTATCTACGAGTGAAAATGTGAAACAATTTAATTGCAGCTAGCGTCCATAGAAAAAACTATCATTATTTTTTAAATCAAGTTTGAGAACTAGATTAAAAATTATAATTTTTATAAGATCTGACAAGAACCGAAAGCTGACTTAAAAATGCCCTTGGCACTGCGGTACCAGGTCTGAGAAACTGATTCAAAATAATTAGTAACCAGAATTTTACCAGATCTGAGAACAGACTTGGAAATATGGTAAATTTAATCAGAGCTGAGGACTTGATTGGAAATGGTTATTTTATCATGTCTTTAAAATGGCTTGTCAATACAGTTACTTGCCTCTCCAACAGGTGCGTTAATACTTCCTCGGTGGTTGAAAACGTTCTGTAAGTGGCCAGAAAGACGTTCAGGTAGCTGGACTCGAGCTCTCCAGTGTCGGTGGCCAAGCGCTCGATGAGCCGCTGCAAGGTGGCCGCCTTGACCATTCGGACTCGGATCGTTTCCCATTCTAGATGGGCGATGTCATCGTCCGAATCCTGAAAACAATAACAAAAAATTGTATATTGTCGTTCAGAAAACTAAAAATTAAAGCAAATTGATGCCAAATCCATTCCTTACGCTGTGGATGCTCTTGCTCGGGTTGAAATATCTGACTTTCTTCAGGTAAACCGTGAATATGGCACCGTCTGTTTTCTCTTCGCCCCAGTATCTCCATGTTGGCTGTTAGAGAAAAAGAAATTGAACAATTTCATTAGTCCATCAGTCTTGCATGTTTTGTGCCATCATACAATTTTGAGGACATGCTCAAGTTAAATTGGCATTTTCGAACATTTTTGCGACAACAGGGAACTGAAACTTTCAACTTCTATGACTTTCCAGTCTTTAAAACAAATGTGCCTGACCACTGATGCCAATGTAAGAAATGCCCTTATTTATTGCTTATTTTAGAAAACAATTTCATTATTGATTAAATTCCGCAGAAGTGCTCGCTTCAATTGCTATCTTGAAGTGTTTTATCTCACAATAAATCCCTTTTCACTGACTATTCCAGGTTCTAGGTATTCCTGCATTACCAATTTTGAAAAAACTTCAAAAACAATTTAGTTGAATACACGTTATTTCGTCGTTTTTCTTCCTCGATTTTTGAAAAGATGAATGTTTTTCAAATGTTGAAATGTCACTATCTTTCATCTTATAAGTCGGTACATGATATCAGTTGTGTGCATTTTACATCCCTTTTATTCGCAGGTAAATTCAAAAACGTTTCGCAAACATCCTCTTTCATATGATTCATGACTCGTCATGATAAACACACTCGTGAATGCACTCCCGAGTCCCGATACAAACAAAACTTAGTCGACATGAAATACATGTATACAGTAAATGTTAAAAATGCTGAAATAAAAATAAACTTTTTTTAAGGAAGGTTTCCCCATTTCAAGATTTGTTTTTCCCATCGAAATTTGACTCATCTTATTCATCTACTGTGCAATATTAATTTTTATAAAATGTTTTCATAAAAACTTGAAAGAATGCAACATTGCGCGGGTACATATCCTAATAAGGTACATTAATTGCATTCTTGTATTCATTACAAGCTTATTTATTTGACTGATAACATGTGTAGAATTTCACATTTTTAATGGGGCTTATAAGGAAAATAAAAGGAATTGCGAATTTAACATTTTAAATACCCCCAATCGTCAGTTTCATGCTGTACCGACCCCCAGATAGCACTATTTTAAATTCCAGTTTTTAAAAAAAAATTAAATTAACGTGTGGAAAATATGTGAATTTCAATTTATTCACCTTCATTAATAATTAGCAAAAAAAAGTTATTGCACATATTTAATGTTACGTCTAATACTATCTTCGAAGTAATTCCCATCGATGGGAATGCAGGTCGATCAACCAAACTTCGAGAAAGTAAATTTTCAGATGATAAATCAAAATCGCCACAATAGTATTCAGTCATTATTTTCAAATTCCGGGTCGTCGTTATTACGTGAGCTAACCTACATCCTAAAATCGCACGAAAACCGTAAAGCGATCATGTCCAAGAAGACCGACAAAGCCCTGAAAATATACTATTGTTCTTATAGTTAAATAATTACTCAACGATTAGCTCGATACCACCAATTCAATGTCCGCAATTAATGAACGGAAAATCAATCCTAGGTATAGTTTTTCACGAAAACATGAGTCAACAAACTGCCAAATTTCGTTTTTTTTTTTATTAGTATTGTTTTAGAGGGATGATAGGAGGTCATCTTCGCTCTAGGTCATTCGGAATGCGGGGCTAAGTAGGTCATCAGCATAGGTAAGGTTTTGCCCAGATTTAATGCAGTATTAAAGTAAAAAACATATGAAAAAAAAATACAACAATGCGTATGGGAGTAGGTTATTTGTTACGCTGCTTGAACACGTTTCCCCAGAAGAAATTACGAGCCTGGAAACAGATTGGTGACTCGTTTATTTATTGTACATTTTACATGTAGTTAAGATACTGGAAAAAAATATTATGGGAACATTCAACCTGACGATAATCGAACTTAAATTCGGGCTGCGATTGAACGATTATTTCGTGCTTCGATATCAAAGAAGAAATCGTCGACAATGAACTTTAAATATAATTTTACGAATGAAAACTTTCCTGACACACTGTATAAAAATGTACAGGGTGTCCCAATTTGTTGCATGTACAGTATACAGCAAAACCTGTTAAAGGGTGACCACCAAAAATCAAAATGCTTTATTGGTCACTGTACACAGGTGGTCACTATATAAAGAATGCCTGAATTAAATTAGTACACGTAGTAAAAAACCAAAAAAGTACAGAATCATCATCATGTCCAAGGGTTAAGGGGGTCTATTCACCGATTTTTGTGGGCGGAGCCTATGAAATCCTATGGGCGAAATTTTGAAACTTTGATTT
>JAQGBX010002979.1:0-18570 GCA_034698745.1 Megaphyllum sjaelandicum
CATAACTTTTTTATATTAACATTCACTTTTACATAAGCACATGCTGTTTGTTTTTTATTTGGGGGTGTGGGGTGGGGGTATGCAGTGCGCGAGGGGGTTGCAATCCTGCATTCTCAGCATACCCTGGTCCAGTCACCTGGGCCCGCTCATGTGTGATGAGAAACCCGCGTCCTGTAAAGTTCTTGCCCAGACCTCCCAAGTTTCATCGGGTAAATGGCAAACAATGGACCAGCCTTGATGCTAGGTCTGCTTCAAACGTGGATGTGAACAAACCAAGCCCTATTTGCCATAAATTGTTGAAACTATGCATAGGCCTACGAACTCCCATGCGTGAATGTCCCATTAAAAACGAAGTAATTACACACCGAGGGATCCAAACCTGCCGCAGAATTAAATATCGTATCGTTATCAGCGAGAAAACGTTAGGACACATTGAATAGTATTGGAAAATTGTCACGGCAGTTTGTAATTGTGCACTGGTAACGCCTATATGGGAATTGGCGAAGAGTGCTAAATGTGCACGACTGTAATTAACTAAATTAATTGGCCGAGTGGAAGACTTGAAGATGCCAGAATGTGCATCTAGGGCTTTCTCATCCTTGCTCCCCGGGGGACTGCCAGGCATCCTCTGTGGTAACAAAAGAATTGCGAGCCAGCTGAAAACTAACATTTTCATTGTACTCGTCTAAAAGCAACACTTGAATGAAATCAAAATGACACCAAGAGACAAGGGGATAAAAAAGCAATCCATTCAGGACCCAGTATAATTTGCCTCGATTTGGCTTCTATCCAATCTGCAGGAGGGTACAGGGGATGTGGAATCAGAAAGTGGCAGATGCTCAGGCTCATGAAGCAAAAAAATTTCATAAGACACACAAAAGCTCAAGTAAGAATTCGAACTGAAAGCAATATCATGTATATGAGGGGAAAAAAAGGACCTTAGTTTTTTTTTGTTGCATTTATTGTTTTCAAATTTGATAGCTGCAGTTGACTTCAACGATTGAACCAATCTAATATCCAATAAGGATTTAATAAAAATGAAGGGAAAATTCTGCAGTTCTTGGGTTGCTATGGTAGCCTACAGTTCTGCACAAGTTGACAAATGTAAATCAAATAAAAGTGTGGAATTATGCAATTTCTTTACTAAATATGACAATTATAAATTACAAACATTTTTATAATTTACATATGCTGAAGTATGCTAACAGGGGTATGTTAAACTGCTTTTCAGGAGTTACAAAAAAAAGCTCAATTTTTCTTACAATACAAGTGAAAGCTTCTCATTCTATGCCATGGACAAGCATGTTTTCGGAATTTATGGTATCTTAAATAAATCTCAATCTTTTGGTAGAAGACGCGAGTTCTCCCAGTATTGTTCACATTCTAAGGGGTGATAACAGTCACTCTAAGCTCCTATAAATTCCACGACTCCGAAACGGTTGGGGTAAATATTTGTGTAAATATCCCACTCCACTTTTATACTTCACGTTTTGTAAAATTTGCAAAGATGGACAACTCTTTCGGGATTTCGGTTATTAAATCTGGGATTTGATGGAGCCCAAAAATCAGCTACATGGTTATCTATAGGGTACCGTTAAACAACTCGAATTTTAATATCCATTACAAATCAGAAATCCCCATTTGATCCATTATGTCGGAATCGCGTTTTTTCGGCACACCCCAAATCTGAGAAAAGCATGGCAAGGATGCATCATCAGCACCCGCTTCTGGTAAATGTGCTAATGTTGACGTGCAAATTATGTACGAGTGAAAACAAGTTTATGGCAAATGTGCACGCCATTATTTTCGCATTATCTTTTACTGCTTTCAATGTCTGGATTTCGAGTTTTTGTCCCAGAGTTGAAAACTCCACCATCGAATGCCAGAATCTCTCACCTAGTCCATATATTGATCTTTTTTTTTTCATTATTTGTACTTCTGGGAGCACAAAAAAAATTGCTTTTTGAAAGCGTCGTATGCGTTGCAGCACACTGTATAGTTTGGCTTTACGGCCATATGGTTTGCTCATACCAGAGCGATCGATACTAGGCTTCATTCTAATGGCACATCTTGTTTTATACATGGATACCGTGGCCACTTAGCTCGGTGAAGCTGAAGTGTCGTAGTCCCATCTCCTTGCGGTCCGGTTGATGCCAAAATGTAGATGTGGAACGTCAAAGTAAATGGCAAGTGTCCAGCATGTCCATTGCCATTGCGCAGAATGTCGCCCCGCCAAATACGTGCGTAGACCCCTAATGCCGCTTTCAAGAACTTCCCTTGGCGAAAGGGAAAACCAACATTTGAAGCGGTTAAAGGGAGGTGTAATATTTGTTCTCCTACGCAACTTTCAGAACACCTTTAAATTCACGACCAGCGTGCAGGCATTGGATGTCCACGTGCGAATGTGTGGTGTGATGCAACCTTCGGTGCGCGGAATCTGCAACTCCACCCAAATGCATGTTTTCAATGCCGTTAATTGCTGTATAATTGGTGGCATCATGTCAATCAATTTGTTTGCACACGCCTGACCTCGTTATTAAGAGTCGTGGGTTTGTTTCTCAGCATAAATTACTCAAAATTTAGTTTTCTTGAAGAATGCCTTGGCTGCCAGCTTGTCATCATTCGTTTCCATCACTGGGAAATAAATTCGAAAAATGGACAAAGAGTTTTTTCTCTTGATGATCAAGCAACTTGCACTTTTTGTACCTGCATGGCAACAGAGAGTCCAGAAAAGAATTTGAAACCACCAGGCTACTCAAAATTTGGTTTTCTTGAAGAATGCCTTGGCTGCCAGCTCGCCGTTTTCATCACTGGGAAATGAATTCGAAAACTGGACAAAGAGTTTTTTCTTTTGATGATCAAGCATCCTACACTTCCTGCTCCTGCATGGCAACGGAGATGCCAGCAAAGTATTTGAAACCACCAGATTAGCTAGAAAGGATGTTCTAGCACTTGCGGAGCATACACATTTTTGAGGATCTTCTCCCTTTCCTTCCATCCGCCATAGATGCAACATAAATTACTCAAAATTTGATTTTCTAGAAGAATGCCTTGGCTGCCAGCTTGTCATCATCGTTTCCATCACTGGGAAATGAATTGGAAAAATGGACAAAGAGTTTTTTCTCTTGACGATCAAGCAACCTGCACAACGAATATTCCAGAAAAGGATTTGTAACCACCAGATTAGCTAGAAAGGATCTTTAGCACTTGCGGAGCATACGAATTTCCGAGGATCTTCTCCTTTTCCTTCCATCCTCCACGGATGTTCACCGAGTAGGAAATCCAAACATGAAATGCACGCAATGAATGAAAAATGCTTTTAAGGCTGATCAGCTGCGCTTATTAGATTACAGTACGGTATGTTATTGCGAATGAAGAATACGGAACTGGAGGAAATAACTGACAACGTGAAGTTGATAAATTCGAGTTCTTGGAAGTTCGGGAACGTGCTAAACGTGTTGAAGCTTTTCCAAATCGATAAGAGCACAAGAAAGCAATTGCATTTCGAACGGTGTCTGCAATGGCAATTACTGTTCTATCTACAACTGGGGGTTTGAAAATTCCCGAAAACAATTCTGCATCAAAACATGATTCTTCTCATTCGCACAAAAGGACGGAGTTCATTTTCAATGGAGGATGAAAATACATAAGCGCGCCATCGATGAATTGTCTTATCTAAAGTTGTTTCTTAAAGTTCTGAAAGTAGATTGTCCATCCATGAGAACATGGAAACAACTAATTTTCCTTGGATGCTTTTGGATTGGTTTATAGAAGTCCATTCTTGGCACAATCTCACTCCTCTAACGTCTCATTTCTTCCACATTTCAAAATTCCCATCCCATCAACCATGAACGTCCACAACGGTGGATGCTAGAGTAAACATCTACAATTACTAGACCTAAGTGAACAAATCTAAGATAAAGAAAGGGTGGCTCTTTCAATTTCCCTCTGAGCATGTACTGTTTCATCCATTTAGAATTTAGAAAACTACTGAGGGTATAACGTAAAAAATTACTTTGAAGGAATTATTGATTGATACATGGCGCGGAAAACTACCAAGCCCGCAGAAAAATAAATAGAATTTCAACGTTTTTATGGTTATTCTTAGTCGTTCTCAAAAGTTTATCTTGCTCATAAAATTTTCAGAAGATTATCTTTTCCAAATGGCTTCCAATAAAACTATGCATCATACATGTACATCAAGAATACTCGCTGAGTAGCTCAGTCTTAAGTTTTACATGTATTTGAGAAATTGATGGGGGGGAGGAATGCAAGATTGATGCCCCATTCGAGCACCTGTACTCTTGAATTCGTACATTTTGCAACTACAAGGGATTTCCATGTCAGAGTCATATCGATGTTACACGTTCTCATTATATAGACCACCCAATCTACCGGTATTTGCGATTGCAATTTGGGCCAAACATCCACCTACATACTCGGGGATAAATGTTGGTCACCTTGACGGTTACTAATATGGTAAGGTACATCGGGTGAGTCCAGTTACGCCACACGTGTTCACTCTCTCTGCACCGAGCGCGCCGATTCAGGGTTAATTGCCCAAATTGCGTCCAAATTCATTAGAGGTACTCAAGTTAGGTAACTAGCCCACGTGCATGCGAGCCTTGTACCGATCGAGGGTCACCTTGTCTTTCAGCCGGATGAAAATGAAATAGAAAAACAAGTTGAAATAATCGATACACTTTCAAAACACGTATAATCAATTTAAATCCGCTCGGTATCTGGGGAAAAGTATTCAACTGGGAGTCTCTTCTTGTGAATCTCAAATCTAATGTTCACTCGAATATGCAGTCGCGCATAATTGAATTACGGAGGCACTGCGATCGAGCTGCACCCAGGAAATGCGTTCGTGTCAAATTTAAACTAGAGATGTATATTGATTTATTTTGGGGGGTGATTCTGGAGGATGCGTACGTCCCACGGCTGCTGTAAAGTTAAAGTCAGCCAAACAGACAGAGCCTTATCCGAGGAAAAGATTCCATCTCTGTGAACATCGCGGTGGCAGGTTCATCGAAGAATCTCCCAGATTGGAGGTGACATTAACATCGAATAAGCATGCAGACAGAGGCCATGGTTTGGGTAGAGATGACGGCTCTGACGCCAGTTCACATAGACATGTTATTGCTGCATTGTGTCGCCAAATCCATGGCGGATAGAAAATGGAACCCTCCCAGCTTTTTTTAGTTCAAATTTATGTGCAATGAGCTCACTCCGTCATTAAAAGGGGACTTTATTGGTCTGCATGCAGCGCGCGAATTACTGTACAATCTTCCAGAATTTTTCTGCAGTCTACAGTAATTCCACCCAGCGCCGTGGTTACGAAGTCCCTCGTTCCTCTGTCCACGTATCCAGCGCCGATGAATCACTGCACTGTTCATCTCCCCCATTTCAGCGACCAAATGATCCAAATGAGGTGGAATGAATCATTTTCTAGGGTACTGTAATGAAGGCAATGAGAGCCTGTCGTTCTCAGGATGCTTATTGCGAATCCTCGTTCCATTATAATCCTGGAAGCTGCTCCCACAAAGCTGCAGGATTTGAAAAGGCAATTTGGTGATGTCAAAGACCGTAAAATGCGTTTTCTTTACTAAAAAGCTTCTTGGGGAGGGGATAAGAATGGAAAGTGTTGAGCTTCATGTTGTGTTCAGACAAGAGCAGCCCCCGCAATTGAGTTTGGAGTGCATCGTAAAGAGTTCGTAGAAAGCATTCGATTGATTATCTTGGAGAAGACTTTGAAGAAATCAATGAAAACTGTGGCGTTTTAAATTTCGTAGTGCAGAATAACAAATAGAGGCGCAACAGTGTTACATGTAGTAATCCAAGTTGGACAATTCAACTGTAAGTCGCGTTCCTCGCCCACGCGTTACTATAACTACATTACATGTACATGGACGAACTGCTGTCCGTGGGGAACTATCATCTATCTTTATTTACGATGCCAATCTGTATACAACATGAAAACACGTGTATTATCTGCAAGTAAAGTGCTATATACAGGCATGTACATTATTTGTACCTCCTCCAGTATCTTCATGTATATTGCGAGTGCTTCTTGGTCCTAATATCATTGACCAACAGCTGCATTGATTATTGACTTGAAGAATAGATTGCTCGAGCAATTGTTTCTGGGAGATTGACAATCCCTGCCACACGCAGCAAATGTATTTGCTTAGAACATCGATCAGATGATGAGAGAACAACTGCTGAAGATAAAGAGTTCGAGAGTATATATGCAGTACTCATGTTTTTTTTCACATATATACTCATCTTTGTAGACTATGGCAAGCAACTTCTGGCAGTGTCTGAGAATGAATTTACATGTAATTGGGTAATTTTTGGGTGCACGACAGGAAATATATAAGACCATTCTGTTGCCTTCAGCAGCTTTTGACCATTACCTAAATCACAACAATTTGATTGAATTATCTTGAGAGGCACATGTATATATCTTGACAGTCTGAGCACATTCTTGTTGTCTTAGCTCAGACTGAACCGAGACTTCTTTCTTAAAATCTTTAGCCATGCCTACTGAAGATCTTGGCAAACTGGCCAATTAAGATCTGGATAAGTTTCTGGAAAGAATGCTCAAGATTGGCATTGATTGCCATTAGCGAAATTTGCTTATCTTTCCAAAAAGATCGAAGCTGACTTCACTATAGAGGATGGACATCGAGCGTACGTTTTCTATGAATGCCTTTGTTGCTTCTTTGTCATCGTGCGCTACATCAGCAGTTTAGCGTTATATTGCTCCTCGGCAAGACTTGCTGTTTTTTGCGAAGCTGGAATGAAATTGCTTTGTCCAAATTAATCCACCAAGGTGCCGTTTCACAGTATATAGCGAGTTAATAAGCTCTCGTAATGTGCTCTTAGTCAGCCCTGGAACTGAAAAATGTGCCAAAACCCAAGGAGAATTGCGAAGACATAAGGTGCTCGGCTGCAGGGCAAGTTCCGCATTATTAGTATAGCAGGCCATGAAGAGAGCGTTTATGGGCTACGACTCACGAAATTCGGGTATTACATTGTGTGCCATGCATAGGCACTAGTTTCCATCTGCTCAGCACGTTACCATGGCCACCAATAATTCACCTTGGGTTGCCATGGAAATTCGGGCAATTGGTGGAACGCGGAGGCTGCGGACTAGCATATTGATTCGTATCACGTCGTGCAGTCGCTAAACAAACAAATTAAAAAGACGGAACGAAGATAAACAGAAGAAAGGAAATTGCTACTTAGTAGAAGAATTGACTTCACTTATTGCCCGGCACCTGAACGGTTGCGCCCTGGAGAAATGAGTCTTGAAGGAAGGTGATGCCTGTGGGAATCGAGCCATCCATGGCCACCCAAGAGGCGGGTTCCCAGCAAGCAAACGTTTGATGAAATCTTGTTTATCTAAAGCTCGTTTCTCAAAATCTAATGAACTGAAACATAATGGCCAAGTAAACCCTCTTTACACTACATGTATTTTAAAAAGGGAGATATTTGCCTGCAATGATAGCAATTTAGAAAATTACCCCTAATTTACACCGCACTTGGGTGATGGGAACGAGTTTGTATTTTCTCGGATGAAGAACGTGTAGGCCTACCATCATTCACTAATGTTTCTTATTTTCCAATTTTTTTCCCCTTTTTAAATAAGTAAACATGAAGATGGATGTAATCGACCTTATACGTGTAACGCAAATTTCGTAATCATGCCGGTATCACGTGACTCAAATGATTCACTGCAATTGGCTTAGATGACCCGAATAAGTATTGTTATTTTATGGCTAGAATAGGCTGAATAAAAGTGCATGTAGTTTATTCTGGAATTGGAATGAATTCCAGGAAAATGCAATGTTGATAAATTTAATTATATCTAATTTAAATTCGATATGTTTTCGCACGTTGTGCAGTGATTACGATTTTTAGACAGTGAAGGGGTTCATTAGCATGGTGTGAACTCATAAAAATAATTTCTTAAAGCTAGGTTTTTATGCCTATTTTGATGTCCAATTATTTAGTTTCCTGTGCTTGACAGATTTTCAATTGTATGCATGGAAGGGTACGTTCCCTTCCATAACCACATAGGATAATTTATCATTAATACTGCCAATACGTTTACAATTTACGAGCTTGAATTTCAGTTAGCATTTCTTCCAAGAATACCCTTGACATTGTAAATACAGCTGTGCGTATGCATGAATATTAAAGGCACAGTTGTCTGTTATGTACGACATTTGCATGTACCACGCCTTGAACTGACTTTGCATATCATTTTAATAGGAAATTTATTCGGAAGATTTTTTCTTCATTTAACATCCAAAATCATACACCTGTTTCCATCTCCATATTTGCATCATTTCTTTTCCAATTCTGAGAATTACCAATTTTTAGGAAGTATCCCATGCATCTGCAATGACGAGACAAGTCTTATAGGCTATGGGATGATCCTACATTCAAAATCAGCTGCTACGAAAATTAATAGACTGGAGCAGAATGCTTCAAGATTCTCGTAATATACAGCTGATTTAAATAAATTTGGTTTGCATGGAAAAACGAATCTTTCCAAGTCGCACGAAAAGATTGAAGCACGCACGAATACTTTGGTTACATCTATACTGCATGCATTCTAATGACAACAGTGTTCATCCGGAAAGATTGCACAAAACTGTTGAAGAATTCAAATGTGAAAGTTGCGTTTCAGTCTCGAAAGACATGGAGGTTTCTTCAGCAACCACGGTGCGTTTTATCTCCTTCCAAATGGCGTTTCTATTGCAGATTAGGTTTCAGAGGTTTCGGTAATCGGTTTCCGTACAAAGGCCCCGAGTGCCACAATTGGGCTCATGCCATGCCTCAAGAATAAAAATGGAAGGATAAAAAGCGAAGTACATGTAAAAAAAAAAATCTAGAGAGCGAAGTGTGATACGCCAATTCCAAGACTGGAGACGGTCCAAAAATAAGTCGATACTGAAAGTAACACGGAGACTCGACTCGCCTTCAAGCCTCTGTCCATAAACAATGGTACAAGATTCAACAACAATTTTGAATTCAGGCGAGCTACAGTAAGTACATCCATCAGAGCCGTACGTCTTTTGGGATTGACGAAATCAAATTACGAAATGGACCGAGTAAGGCGTTTCGGTCACGTCTTGAATCTTTTGAATCGGTTCTGGAGAAGGAATGAAAACTGGTTTTAATAGGAAAAGGTCGACATCATAGTGATACCCTGGCAATCCGACTGAAGCAAGTTACAGATCTGCATGCAATTAAATCATTGCAAAACAAAGAAGTTGTGAAATGTTAGTTGCAGACGGTTCTGTTTTGCTTTCTTGGAGGACGGTTCGTGTCAAGCAAGATATGGCTTCAAGCAAGGCATTGGCTGGGGAACATGCGGTGGGCGCACTTGAGTTCAAGAAAAGAACTTCAATGAATCCAACTTACAAAGCAGCCCTTGCTCGTTGCCGCAAGATTGCACGCATTCGTGAACGTTCTGGTGCATGCGCTGGCGGATTTCATCACGGTGATGGCCGCTGGAGAAACTGATGCTCCGCTTGGGGCTGCGGGCAATGCCAGGAGTAGACGTACAGGGGTAGGTGGAAGGCACGGTCCCAGACAGCGTGTACGCCGATGTCCATCCACCTCGTCTTTGTCCACTATGGATCACGCTTCTTTGTCGCATACTGGGTGGCTGCCAGAGGTCACTAGCCCCCTCGTAGCACAACTGGTCAAGCCCGAGTGTCGAGTTGTTCCATTCTGTGCGGACAAAAAAAGCATGCAAACCACCAAAGCAATATAGAAGATATAGATCAGCCAACACACACGGACAAGAAGAGGCAAACGCACAATGGCTCAGAACTGCTGCACGTTTTGTAAAATGGTTCTCATGTCGTAACTTTCTCAGTGTCACAACTTAAACTAAATATCATGTCTGCATTGTTTTGGATTGTTGAAAGGAATGATTTCAAGACAATGCATGTCAATTGACCTGACCATGGGATCTTCCCAGTGATCCACGATCAATGGTTTTTTGTTAGATAAAAGGGGTATTTTGTCCACCAGAGATGTTGAAATTGGAATGATTCTCAGCAACGAGGAAAGGAACATTCCCGAGTTGTCAGACAATTCAGCAAAGGTTTTTTTTATCCAGCAAAACGTTTCTCCTTGGCTGATTCATTCAAGGGGGAGCTCGATTCTCCCAGGATCCCTCGTTCGGGTGTCGTGTCTAGCTGGAGCATCTCGGGGATTTTCGGGATAAGCAGTGTATAGTATATGCTGCATGCTGTCATCACATTTATGTCAGTTAGAAGCGCATTGTGGCATATCGATCGATCGCCGACCGCCATTGCTATATAGAACCATCTTACAGAACGGCCAACAATTTCCGATTAAAAAAAACAACGCACAATGCAAGTCAGGCGAAAAAAGGCGTTGGATAATTTGCGGAAAAAACGGCAGAAATAATGGAAGAAAGACAAAAGAGACGAACGAAAGCGGATGAAATGATATATGAAAATGAGTGATGATTGGCGAGGCAGAGCAGGAGCTAGGTCAGAGTGAGATATAGCGGACAGTGAGCTCGTGAACAAACTGCCAAAGCCCCGAATTGTATACAGTATAGACCCCCAGAGCCACCTCAATGAGCACATTACCGTGTATACCTGCGTTTAAAATTCGTGAATTATGCAAATGTGCTATGCGTGAAGTATGCAAATGTCCAAAAGAGTAATGCAGCACTCATTATAATAACTGCTGCAAATCTCGCCGGATTAACGAGCTACTTCGTGGAAATGGCTTATTGCCTCTCGTAATTTGGAAAACTGGAAAAGTAGATAATGCGGCACATATTCCCAAGTGCCCGTTTAACGTGCAATTTTACACGTTTAAACGTTTAACAGGTGCATATAACGATACATTTGGGTTGCATTCTGCGCCTGCCGAACATGCCGTATATGCGGCTGACAAAATCATATAAAAAGTACGATGAACTCTATTAGCACCGTCGTGTCAGAATTTTAAAACACCGTTTAATTAATCTAGAATAGATTAGCAAAATTTACGCGGAACAAAAAGCGTTTTGGGTCGTTGGCATTAGCACACGGGTACCATTTGTACATCATTTACATGCAATTAAATGATGTTCTTCGATCCATGATAACGTTTAGTTTTGATTGGTTGGTTGGAAATCATGTGATTGATGTTTCGGTTGTTCGTGACATCTTTTAATGAAATTTCTACCAACACATGTTGATATATAGAACCGTGGCCCCACTGGAGGCTTGGGGGGTGGGGGGACCTGTGGCATCCCCTGAAAGTTGTTTACCCAACAACATTGTTGCCATTCAGTTGTTATGGTAAAGTTTCCGATTTGGATAATTGCAATGGACCCAGATCATCTCCGATGCGCGGTCTCTTGGGTTTTACATTTCCGATTAAGCGTCTGTATTGAATAGCATTTGAGACCACCTTAATTGTATATGGAAGCATCCTCGGTACTCGTATTACCATTTTGAGTGGGCCCAGTTGCTGGAGAAGTAACTATGGTGAAATTGAATATTTGTTCTGAGCCCCTCAAAGGACTCTTTCCAGTCCAAGACAAGCATAAATAAAGTAGTTGAAAAGCAGTACGTTTTTGTTGGCCTAAAACTCAGCATCGACTTGATAATTATGAATTGATTACGCAAACATTATTAGATGTTTACGAGTTTTACCTGACACTTATTTCACATTAAAAGACGCGTGAGCATTGTTTCGTTACCTTTGTACTGGAATTACTGTCTCTATAGTGTCCATGACATTAATCAGAATAATGCAAGATTGATTAGCATTAATTACACTAATGTTGTATGTAGGCCTACATTAATTCAGCGCAGAAAAAGTATAGGTAACATGCAATTTTGATAAAAAAAAGATATACAGTATATAATGCATTCTACGATTTGCCAATTTAAATTCCCATGCAAAGTTGCGTGTGAATTATTTCCGGGCCCTAGTTCGACATTTGCATACATATTCCATGTATCGAATGAAATATATATACATCGTGCAATTAAGTTGATGTGGGGCTCGCATTCGTGACGTCAGTCATGCAATCCCCCAGAGACCCGGTGCATTGGCACAAAGGATCATAAAACAAAATTTCCCTATGCATGAAGGTGCCTATATTGATCGATGTTACCTAGAATTGCCAGGCACATTATCTTGAGTTTTCCAACTCCAACTACTGTTATTGTTTACATGAACTTCATGCGAATGAAACTCCATATTTCTTCAAGGTTCACTGCGCGGGTTTTTCACCTACGCACGTTTCAAACACAAGTGGCGCTGACAGTCAGTACTGTACATGTACAAACTTGCATTTGCTAGCATTTAGAGGACACGAAAAAAAACATGGTCTATTAAAAAACGGGGACAATCTGCCGAGTTAAGGCTTAATTGGAGCTCACCATTTTATAATATTTTCAAGCTGTTCTTGTCTAAATTACATGTACACTGATTTGTCTAAAGTTATCCAGTTGTCAAAGTTATCCAGAAAAATGGTCTGAAAAACACATCTATCAATATCTGGAAACATGATTCGGTCTTTTTTTTCTCAAAGTTTCTAGGATATAGGCCTACATTTACAGTGTATATGCCCAATTTTCTGACACAAAAATCTGAAGAACTTTCCGTTAATTTTTTGCTACTTTTCCGAGCTGTCCAACAGCTAGGTCTCCCAATAATCCTTCGAAATTCGCCATGTTTTTTTCTACAGAAACTTCCCACGCTTTATATATAGTATGGAAATTTCAATTTTTCTCCCAGCAACGCAATTTGCGTCATTGGCACCATCGTCAAACCCAGCCAAATTTTTCCATCTGCTGGAGCATGATAAAACCCACCGAGGGATTTATTACCGAGATTATTTTACTGCACGCCATGCAATTGTTGGTTTTATAGGAAAAAAAGAAAAAAAAAAGACGCCCATAGGCTGTTAGAAACGGGCAGGTTTTGAAGTGCCGTGGTAATCTGTTTGCTCCGACCAAACTGACTGAAAAATTAGCTTTTATGCGCTCGTGTCAGTTTATGACATATGCCATCGTAAATGGTTTCATAAATCGAGGTATTTGTCAAATATCCGATGTAACGAGCGAAAGCATCGCCCTGGAGAGTCTCCAAAAGCAAAGAGGATCTGGCTTTTTCAACGATCCAATTCTGGTATCTGCGTCAAAATGTCAAACGTGCTAATGACACCCTCCCTTTGGCTTTAATTATGCGAAATTAAGCTAACGAGGATTATTCGCGAGCGCAAAATTACATAATCCATAGTTACCGCTCATGTAGGAGCATCCATGCGTGTTCCATGATAATCCAGACTTATGTTGTAACGCATACTTCTATAGTGTCACGGATGAATTATTAATTCGAGACAATGGCGGGTCCTAGTGCTACTAATGGTTCATAAATGGTGCTTTACATATATGGTTAATGAGGAAGACCTCTTGCATATAGGTTACCAAATCGCTATACCTCGATCTTTAGAGTCTCTTCAGTTCCGTTGAAGATGCTTTTATTGCAGATTAGATTACATTATGCATGTAATGTTTTCCTTTCAAACAAAGGACATTTGTAGCTCTAACGGAATACAGTGCAAACTACAGTTTATCTACACACTTGTAGTCGTTTCTTTTCAAATAACACGACGAGGTTTTTTTTTAAGAAAACTATACATTTATCTAGGATTACATCGACTCACATTACCCGAGCTGTTCATGCATATGTACACAAGATTTTACAAACAAAAACTTCAATCCTATAAGTAAATGCAAGCGGGATTTCTTTCTTGCTAAAAATGACATGTGTTTATATAGGGCGGCGAACGCGACCCTCTTTTGGACAAATATTGGAGGAACCTCATGGAAAGCAACGTGCCAATTAATTGATCGTGGAACGAGCACGCGATGCAAACAATCAATTAGCACGTTGCTGGTGGAAAAAAAACTGTCTCCAAACACTTACAAAAATAGGTTAAATTCTTGTTGTAAATGCGTATACTCATCTTCTTGACAATATGTTTTACGACTGCTTGAATAACCCCCTTTTTAGGACTTCCAAACAATGTTTTTTTTCCCATTTCTCAAATATTTAATCTAAAATGTGAAAGGTTTGTTTGTTGCAAGATTTTCTTGAAATATACATGTACTTCGATGCAGTTACATGTAATAATCAATTAACTGCGTCCGTTGTACAGTATATGCATGTTTACGGCCATTCAAGAAGTTGGAAACCAGTTATGTCATGAGTTGATTTTTACCTTTCCTATATTGCTATTATACATCAGCATAAATCAGGTACCCAAAGGTTAGCTTATCAAATTAATTGTTTGCTTGGCCCAAAGAAATTGAGAGCGGAGGTAAATTACAAACAAATATAGGTTGTTCTGTGACTTAAGATTGTCGGTTATATTTGTGTATCTTTGGTCAGTTATTACTTCATCGACGTTTTATGAACTTTCTCCGAAATAATTTCAGTTTGGCAAAACCAGGTCAGGGTTTGCATGGTCGTACATAATTTTCCTATAACTTGCTGTTTCGAAAAAGAAAAAAATTGATTCGGTAATATTCCAATGCCCTCAAAACCTTTCCCGCAATAGATATGAAAGTTATTATTCCACATCAAATTTAATAAATGTTTGTGTATTATTTGTCTTAAAAATTGGAGCACCGAATTACCGGTATTTTCCGGATTTATGATGCATTATACATTTTCGAGATGGCCAATATTTGAATATTTGAATATTTTCGCGTGCCCACCATTTGAAAACAGTTACATGTAGGCCTACTGTACATTTAATGACCATGGTATTTTGAAACACGTGCTTTGCAAATACATGAACTGCATCTCAAATTCTTTTATTGCAGATAAACTTCATTTTAAATGTCAGTTTTGATATAACAAATGCACAACACTTCGTGTAGTCATTCACGAAGTACGGGTGGTGTGCAGTTTTGTACGTGATATAACTGGTATACAAATTATTGATCAAGTGCAATCTCGATGAAAACTGCCATTAAAAATGGCTTATTGGCCTAATAAATAAATTGTACCATCCATACACCACAAAATCGTAAAATACGCTCACGCATTCTCTGCCCTTGTCCTTTCCTATTGCTATAATCCCCCTGATGGCGCTTGAAAAAAAAAAGTCTAAATGATGTTTTATGCGATAGCGTGATGTACCTAGCACATTTTATGCTGTCAGGGCGAAGTTAAGGATGCTAATGTACATTGCAAGCGGTTATAATACTAGGGGTAGTCAGACAGAAGCTTTGCGAATCGCAATCATAAGTAGTGAAGTCCTTTTACACACCCAACCAGGGTTCCCCAGACCTGGAATAGCTACCTGAAATTTGCAAAAAAAAGTTCACATTTTCGGAGTACAGATTTGTTAAATTCGCCACGTACAAATTAACACAATTTTTCACGTTTCTGGAGTAAAAATTTGCAAAATTTTCCTCGTTTTTCGAGTACAAATTTTTAGCATTATCCAAATACAAAATTTCCCTTGTAAAAGTGATAAAACTGAATGGATTTCATAAATCAATCACTCAATTTACACGAGCATCTCCTCACGGCTGCTATTCGCAAACCTTCTATCTGAGTACTCTTGAATGTTGTCATGCTGAACAGACAGCATGGCTCCCACACCTGTATTATTCGAAATCTTGTTTAGCGCGAAGTACACTACATGTACATGTAATGTCTCCTTGTACTGGGAAGCCATTTTTGCTCGAAAGAAACGGAAGTGAGACACGGTGTGGTCCAACTACAATGTTAAGCCACATGGATACTTGCAAGTTGTACTTCATATACATGAATTTCAGCCAATCAGGCAGATACATGTATGAGCAAAAATGAACGATTCGACTGGCCACCCCCTATAGCTTTAAAAAACATGCAATTTTAACAGAAATCGATTTTCGAGACAGGTCAAAAAAACTTCATTACAGGTCGCAATATCCTGCTAGACAGAATAACTTGGTAATAACCTTAATCAATCATCCAATGTCCCGCCTTTTGAAAAATGCATAGAAATAGCAATTAATATTCATGGTTATTATTCTTCGCCGGGTTTACAATGCCCCCAGAGGGCACGTGACCTGCTCAAGGACACGATTTTAGCCTAGTCAACCAAACTTATTAAATTTAGCCTTTTGCTACCTTAAAAAGCTTCTGAAACGCACGTTCGGAAGGTGTCGGGTTGACGCCGGTCTATGTCTATTTCATAAATCTAGGTTTCCATGTCAAGCACTTATTTTTGTACACAATCGTCAGCTTGCCAACAGACTGGCCATCCATGCAAGTACAGTAAGCATCACACTCCACGTGCAACAGCAAGGCTAAAACAGAAAACTTTGCTAATTTGTTGATAGGCCTATGCTTATTTTACCATTTGAGCAATGTACTTGTACGCTCTTGAATGAGTGACCGACAACGAGATAAGGTGGAAATCCCATGGATGCTGCATTCGAACTTCCTATCCCACATGTGCTTCACCTTTACTCCCATGACCTCTCCGGTGCAATTTACTTGTCGTGGACAACCTGTTCCTTTACCCATTGACCACTTTAACAAAAGAACATTGACCTCGCGGTCTAGGCTATTAAATTTTCACGCACCTTGTAGATCTAAGGTTCATTTACATTATTTTAGCATCCATTGAGCATCACAATTAAATCAGCCGGATGTGAGTTTGTTTTTATGAACACGTGGAATATTTTGTAATATTTTTTTTTTGTGAAATGATGTACCTCTGTACATCAGCATTCTCTCTGTGATTATTTTGTATATCTAAATTAGTGGATGACAACTTTTATTGCGCACTTATTCTGGGTGATTTCCGGTTTATGTGCACTTGACTACAATTTCGACCAGGTCTGCATTGGTTCGCAAAACCGCAAAGTAATCGATAACAATCCGTTAATCTGTTAGGAGACTGCAATAGATATCATACTGTGGTACAAATTTGCAGGTATAATTTAGATGGTCTGATGCTCAATGGTCAAATTTATGGAAGCTAATGAAATAGCCGTCCACTCCAAAACGTGGAAGGGCAATGAAAATAACATTGGAATAATTTCAGTTACATGTAGTGGATTTAAAAATCACAAAATTATAGGAACCTTGAGTTAATTTTTTGAACCAATTAGTGTTTCAATTTTGCTTATACACTGTACTGCAGGTTCGTGACTTAACCCCTGCCAAAATTGTTATGCACCTGAGTACCCCTAATGTATTGTCATGGATGTTAAAGTAAAATTTCACTATTTGCATAAATGTCAAGGCGCAGATCATTCACGTAATTTTATAACCTGGTTTACTTCCCCGATTTTGAATTTTTTTGCAGTTTTTCGTAATTGCTTTCAAGCAAATGCTGGTATGTTTCTTCTGAAATCGGCCAAGACTGTACTCCTCCCCAAACAATACTATAATTAAACTGTCTTTGGGTGCATGCTTTAGGCCTACCCTTACGTCAAACAGGAAAACGAAAACATAAATTTGCCTTTCGGTGACTTCATGCGGTAACCAAAAATTCGTGTAAATTCCAATTCACACGACTGCTTGGAGTAAGTAAATTTTCGCACTTCTTTACGCGCTTGATTTGACGATTTTGTGCGCATTGGTGCGAACTAGTAAACGCGCAGTCACGTGAATTTCAAATAAGTTTAGGTTAGGTTCGGAGCCATCTATAACTCACCAGTTTCAAAAGGAAAGTTGGCCATTTTGACATGAAACGTCACGATGGGGAAGGGGTTCGAATCCCAACTACACGTGGCTTAAGTCCCCCGCTTCTCCAAGATTATAAGATCAGCTGTGAGCTACTTGGTAAATTTCGGTATGGATTTTCATCCGTATACACTGTATCGTAAACAATTTGTAATCATTTTTTGGTGTTAAAAACTGGTTACGTTGAAATTCGGTAACATTACGAATGGTCCGGTTATTTGAACATTGACAGAGAATGATGTAAATATCGGAGAGCTCTATAGTTTTACACTTCCCGTCACTGTGAATCATCATTCACATCACTTGCTTCACGAATGACACACCTGAAAAATTGTCCATTTTCGTTCAAGCGAGAATTGACAAGCAAATCTTAGTTTGCCATATAGTTTTAGCTAATGGCAATAGCGTCACTCAGCAACGTGCACTTTGGCACATCTTAGCATCTTACGTTTTAATGCATTGTAATGACGTGACAATACTGACATTTAGCGAAAACTACCGTTTGACGACACATCTTAGATTTGAAATCACGAGTCACCTGCCAAAGGTGAAAAATAAGTTTCTAGAATCAATCCCAGCTTTAATATTCCTAATTTCTGAAGAAGAAAATTTGTCCCATGATCCCAAAGGTGTCAACTATAGGGTGGCCACAAAATTTTCAATTTCCCTGACTAAAATCCAAAATTCCCTGACCAAAACTTAATTGTTAATGCATATCAATTTTTTTGTCATAATCTATATAAATAAAAATGTAAATTTGCTTTTGTTACTCGTATTACTTCTCCGAAAGTTCTTTACCGATTGCTT
>JAQGBX010002980.1:0-18568 GCA_034698745.1 Megaphyllum sjaelandicum
CTATAGGAACTATCTCAGCATTCACCTGGAGAAATTGTGGGAAACCATGAAAACCACAATCGAAGATAGCCGACCCAGGACCCTAGTCCCTAGTTCCTAAGACTAGTTCCTAGTCTTAGAGACTAGTCTTAGAGTCTAAGAGACTTAACCTTAGTTATCTACTGTAGTTAGTAGGCCTAATGACAGACCCTCATAAGTTGACATTTAGGAAATAGTATCGTTGCTATTTTTCGATTAGTTTTCAGGCCTCAAAAACATCCACCTCCTGTTGATACGATTAGATATAACTTCTTATCGATTTCTCAGTTGACCTCGAAATGAAACAATCTCTCGTCTTGTTTGATTACCATACAAACGAGACTATGCTCGTATTTATAATCCTGATTACCGTAAAGTTCAAATTGGTTCATTTGCCTTACACCCCCTCCCCCCAAGTAAGTACCATTCCGTCACTGTCACAAAGGCTGCCTAAAGCCATCAATTTAAAAAACCGTAACATTGTATACATTCAATTCTTTTTTTTTTCAACTTAACTATTTTTTTAAATTTAAATAATAGGAATAATGACCTCCGAAATTTAAGTAGTCTCGTACAACTCGTAGCATTACAGGCATGGGGTTGTTAATTTTAAAATATTTTGCAGACAACTCCGGCCGGCGAACACTTCAACAGGGTTTCCCTGAATTTTTGCAAAATCAACGCAGGAAAATATTTTGCAAAATTTACCAATGACGATTTTTAAAAGTAACATAAAATGTTAAAATTTAAAAAAATTGCAAGAATTGTTTTTGACAATTTTATATTCAGAAAATGTAGAACGTTTTGTTAACTCGGAAAACGTGGAAAATTGTGCAATTTTGTCCTCGGAAAACGTAGAGAATTTTACAATTTTGTCTTCGGAAAACGTGGAGAATTTTGCAAATTTGATCCCGGCTGTTCCCTGACTTTCAAAAATAAGTCATTCTTCCCTGCCTTTTCCAGGTCCGGGGGGAACCCTGTTGGATTAAAAACACGAACGGGTTCATTATTTCAATCGATTCCTATATGAGGTCATGTTCGTTATCTGAGGATTGCCTATTCAAAATGACTTAGGGCGTGTCAACGAAGCCGATTCTCTATTTTCACGTTACGAATCGAGGCAACAGTCAGCGTAGAAATCCGACAAGTCCAATAACTTTCCACGATCAATACTAACTATAGGCGTTAGTCACGGCGTGGCTCTTCTTCGGTAGAATTTGACGAGAGAAGAGAGACGAAACTTAGTACGACAAGGATGACGGCGTGAATTAATGGCCAATGATCTTCATCTAAAAAAATAGAAGTATTCGTCGTCGACGCACTCGATACGTTTAGTTTCCGCTCAATCAAAACTGTTTCATTGTTGCCGTGGCGTTATATTATAATGGCGACGAAGATATTGCTATATATATACAGTATACTGCACAGTACAGACAGAGTTACATTTCGGATAGCAAAAAACAATGATAACCGTATCGACGACTAAACATCGGATAAGATAAAAGTCTACTGTTGATTCTGGCCCCGGATTACATCTATCGTACCGTACGAGTTTCCGCACACCCAGACACCCAGGAAAATTTAGCTCAATAACAGACGACTAAGTCGTACATTATATATAGCTGCAAAAGTGACACGACTCGACATTTTCAACTTTCAGTTTTAATAAGCAATTTTAATGCGTGGTAAAATTAAACTGACAATGCTCTTTGCATATGCATAAGAATATGGTAATCTCAGCATATTATAGTTTACGATGAATACACACAAGTTCATTTCGCGCGGCCGACTTAATACGAAGGATGCTCAAGTTTCCACAATGCATAAAAAAAAAACTCATGGATTTTAATGAAATGGTAGAAAAAATCTTTCATCATTCCCGAACATAATTCGACGTTAAAAGATTAGTTTCAAAAGAATTACGCGTGCTTAAAGTTGGTGCGCAAAGATTGAGTCCGAGAAGATTGTGGCCCAGCGGCGTTTTTTTTAAAACTTTTGGGAGCGAGCACAACGAATGCTTATTGCAGGCGCTTACCACTCCGCGTTCACCAGCGCCGCCAAGCGGCAAAGAATGCGGCAAGCTTTTTAAATGAGGGCTCACACAAAAAAAGCTTAGCCGATCGAGCCAGGCTGAGCTTACAAGCTTTCAAGAATGTAACTTTTTTTTTTTCGGAAATCCGAAAGCAGATTTTTAACACACAGTGGCACACAGCTTACTATTGGTCGAGAGTGTAGCCATGCCGCCTACATACTGCAAAAACGTGTCCTGCGCTCATCATGCGATGCTAATGCGCACGTGCGAGGTTTTACGCAGAACGCTTCACCTATCACAACGTATGCAGTGGCGCCACCGAGCACACTGACCATCACGCTGATATCCGCGTTCATTGTGCGCCCCAAAGCTGAAAACAAGCGTCGAAAGTAAGCATTCTGTCCTGACTTTTTCACTAGCGTCGCTTTTAAAAGAGGGGTTGCGATATCTTGAACGCGAAAAATACACTCCAAGCTCCGCAATTTACCTTAAAATTGTATCAAATCCTCGATAGCTTTTCGATTTTCTTCGAAATCAATGACGGTAAAAGTTAGATAATTGAAATTTTACTCAACAGTTGACGGTTGGTTGCCAACTTGATCAAACCGTGTCACTCCCAAACAGTCGACGGTTTAAACCGTTTGCTACAGCGAAAGTTTATGGACTTAAGAAGCGTAACCTCGGGTCAAAATATGTCAGCTTAGATTAATTTCGCGAACAGGTGTCACTTTCGAAGCTCCCAAAGACGACGGTGGCCTGACAATGGGCTCGACCTCTTCCTACTCCAAACTTCGTCCGACCTCGAGGTCTTCTTCGCACTTTTCCCCTTATCGGTAACATCTTTTTGTTACTCACGATAGCGAAAATGACCCACATCGGGGTTGCTTCTTGTCCTAAAAGCAACCAGCCTCCCCCATCTACGAGTTATTACACTAAAAAACATGGTATTGTTCCGAAGGATTTACACAACGAGTCATAATTCCCTCGACGCTAACATCCGATATCCGAGACAGCGTGATCTAGCTCGGAATTTCGAACGTGCAATAAAAAAGTAGGCGCAATTCTCGAAACACATTTCCCATGCCCATAAAATCACGGGCGGTCGCCGTCGAACGTTGACAATACAGTGTACTCCTATTACTTACAATATATTCACGCATTTCAAGTTTCACAGTTTGTGAAATACAATTGTAGTGTGTAGTACTATACGTGAAAGCGTACCGACTACGATGCGAGTTAATGACGGACACTCCAAGGTCAGCAGCCCAACTTTGTTTGAATTATCGTGACCTTTTCCTTTTTTCTTTCTTTCTTAAAATTAATGACTATTTTAATAGCATATAACAGGATTCCCCCAGAAATTTCATTTTAAACTTCCCTGACTTTTCAAGGTTTAAAAAAAATTCCCTGACCAATGACAATGTCAAAAACTTGACATACACGTACATGTATTTTGCAAAATCGACGCAGGAAAATAGTTATCAATGAATATTTGCATGAAAAATTTGTGAAGATTTGACAATTATGTACTTGGAAAATGTTGAACATTTTTACTCGGAAAACGTGGCAAGTTTCGCATTTCTGTCCTCGGAAAATCCGGAAAATTTGTCCTCGGAAAACGTGATAATTTTTTAAAACTTGTACTCAGAAAATGGGCCCTGAGCTATCCATGTAAAAGCATTAACTTTGGATCATAACAGCATGACCACGATGAACTTCTCTGACTTTTTCAAAATAAGCCATTCTTCCTTGACTTTCCAGACATTTTCAAGTTCCCTGACTTTACCAGGTTTAGGGGTGCCCTGCATAATGTCAAAACAAGAAAAACTGTCCCATGATCCCCAAGTAGTCCCCTAGGGCAGTTTCTTGTTTGAATTTTCGTGACATTTTAAAGAAACAAATCGGTAAATAAAAAACTTCAATAACATTTCTAAAAAAGAAAAGCTGTCCCATTTAATCTCTAAGTATTTCCCTGGGGGGATATAATATGACAATTTCTAATTTTTTTTAAAAATTGTGCATATTAAGGAAGGGATAGCCGGAAAACAACATGTATTTCTCACCTTTGGCAGGCGAGTGCTAATGGTCTTATTACGATACCGGTAGGATGATGTTAAATGCATTCAAGTACGTAACAGATTGACGAAATCGAATACATTACTCACGTCATTACTCGTTGCCAAAATAATATAAATTTACATTGACAGCGTGCCAAACACCAACGAGGACGTTTCTCTTCATTTTTTCTCTCAATTAACTCTGAGGCTTCCTACACAAAAGCCCCGGAAAACTTAACAGCAATTCCTCTTACGATATTAAGACTAAATAATGCTTTTAATTTAAATTGGGAAGGGGCGTACTCGAACGGAACCTGCGAATGGCACTTTCGGAAGCCGTGAAGCCCGTGAACCACGCTAATTGGTTTACAGGAATCCCCCAGAAATTTCATTTCCAACTTCCCTGACTTTTCCAGGTTTTAAAAAAAATTCTCCGACCATGCAATGACAATGTCAAAAACTGACACGTGCCAATGTTATCCTGCACAATTTTTCAAAAACTTTTAATGACAATTTTCAAACTTTTTCAAAATTAAAGTGGAAAAATTAACATGTTGAAAATTTGACAATTATGTATTCGGAAAATGTAGAAAGTTTTGCAAATGAGTACTCGGGAAATGTTGAAAATTTGTGCTTGAAAAAGGTTGGAAATCGTGCATATTTATCCTCGGAAACGTGGGAAATTTTGCAAATTTGTCCACAACTGTTGCAAATTTATACTGAGAAAATTTAAAAAAGTTTGCAAATAGGAACTTAGCTAATTACGTCGAAACATTAATTTTCGATCGTGATAACACGACTACGTTGAATTTCCCTGACTTTCTCAGATCTTTCGATGCCCTGGGTCAAAAATTCACTCCAGGTTAAGGACGTTTGCTCACGAAGTGCCACTCAGGAAGCTTCTGTTTGAGTACCTTTACTAGTTTTCCATACACCCGAACGTTTCCGGGATAATCGCGAGTTTGCACCACTTCCAATCTTCGTACCAAGTATAAATAAACGAAGCGCTAAAGAAACCGAGGAAGAAATTAATTTAACGCGGCAAAAACAAAAACTTCACACGTTCACACTCCGTGGGAAGGTTAATTACAGACAGAGTGCAATTATTAAAATAACGAAACTATAGCAGTTCTTTCAACGCACGATTCAGGGATGAAGGGGGCGGGGGTTCGTAACCCACCCCCGGTATCGGTCGAAACGGTTAAGGTCAATGGCGATGACCTCGACATTTTTTCGGCCAACCGTCCCATTTTCACGCAATAAATTCGGAGAGAAATTCGAAATGAGCAACTCTTTGAAATCTAGCTACAGCAGCTAAACCGCGACACGTAAAATATGGAAAAACTAGAAATGCTTCAGTCATGAGTCATTACATTTTGTTATACGAGGAGGGGGAAGCAACCGTTATGCAGGGTGCGCATAAAATACTACCCTCATTAAAGATACGTTTAATTTAAATCCATGTACAGATTGCAGCAAACAGTGTATACACACCACCGAGACAAACAAGTTGTAAAATAAAACCAAAAATATGGAGGATACAGTGTCGAGCAGTCATGAAGGCGCTGTACATTTACGAGATGAGAGAGATTACGTGGCCATACATGTACATGTAGATCATATACTGTTATACAGTATATAATCTTTAGCATTACGGCTGATTACGGTTACGGGGGTTGCAACCCTACACGTGTTTTTCTTCGAATTTCAAGGTTAAAATCCGCATCATCAAACAGCTATATTACGCAATTTCTGGACCAACAAAAAAAAAAAAAAACTTCCCGAAAGCAAATTTTTCGAAACGTCCAAATCGCGCTTAAATTTCAAAGTACATGTACGTGTTTTTTTGAATAGCGATAAAAAAAAAATCTTCTCGTATCTCTAGTTTTATTTGGCCTCCGCACCATCCTTTTGTTTCCTTTTTCTTATCAAGTTTTGCACGACTGAATCGCGAGTCGACGCGCTATCTGAAAACCCAGTTCGGCTCCGGCGTAGTTTTTTTTTCGACTTCTCATTCGCAAATTTCCAAATGAAAACTTAATAAAAAAAATTAATAATGACGAAAATAAAACTGAAAAACTGGTAATGATGTAAGGTTAGATTTCTGGGCGTTGCCCAGCAACGCCACCAATCGTCAGACAGCCGCGAAAATGGAATAAGCCTTTTCTAACCGAACCAAAAACCACCGCACGCAACCCCGTGAGAAAAATATCCGGCAAATTTCTCACGCCGATTTAACGAGAAAAAAAGACGCGGCATCGAGTAAAACCGGGCTAAAAACTGGCCATTTCGCAGATTATCGTTGCGCGAGGGGCGTTGAAAAAGCCTCCTCGATGCCGCAACAGCGTCGAAAAAGAGTTTTTCAAAGATGGCGATCGGGGCTCGTGCATTTTAACCCAAAGTGCCGGGTCAAGGATACGTACCGGAGCTCGTAACGGATGAAAAAAACCCGCAAGAATCGGCGCTTTTCGCCACAAATTCGCTCGTTTTTCGACTAGGAAACCCTTCCTACATTCGCGCGACGAGCAACGGCGAGCCGAACCAGTCGAAAAGCGAGAGCAAAAATCCCCCAGCTAGCTTTACCCGCAAAATCGAATAAAACTGGGCGTTCGAACATTCGAAAAATCCGGCGTTCCAGAAGCCTGGCGCGAACGAACATCCCGAAAAGTAATTCGCGCTGGATACGGGGGCGAAAATAAGTCGGAAAAACTCACCTCCTGGAAGATTATATCCGAAAAATTCGCGAGATCCGTAGATATTTGCACCGAAACGAGCGCACGACTCGCCGTAATCCCTCCCCGCACTACTGAGCAGCCGCAATTCGCCACCAGACCGAGTGACGGACGCGCCGCGGAGAGGCAGCGACACTCCGGTTATCGGCAGATTGGCACCTCGCCCCCATTAGTCCATCGACGACGAGTCCATTTTCGCCCTTCAGGTGGAGTGTGTTTTGCATCGGACGTTCGAAACTTCGGAGATTTCGGTAATTTGTGGTAGTGATGAATTATGGATCGTACGGACGCTACTTTAAATTTCCGAGGTATTCGAGAGACTTGCCGATAACGAAATCACGCAAAATTAACACGTTTTTTCCGTCAAAAGGACCGAGCATTTCTCCCGATTCGATTTTGGAATCTTCCAAAGACAACGGCGCTTCGTCCAACGGAGCCATAGGGCAAGATGGCCGCTCTTGTTGATGACATTGTTGAGGTTCGATGCTAATACATCCGCCAAAAAATGATATCGAAATACGATCAATTTCGGCGCGTTTAGCCCGGACTATTCGGCGACGACAATGGCAACCGTCGAGAAGATGTTCAAAGCCTTCGAGGCTTTGAAAACCAATCAAAATCACGGTCAATCCACCTCGGAGGACGCCTCGGCTGCCAAGTGAGTTCTATTCATTCGAACGTAAGATAGAATAGAGCTGCTTAAATTTGCACATATTGCATCAAAATCAACGATGATGCGTGGATGCGGAACAAAAATGTCATTGAAATTCGTGTGTACTTCGACGAAAATAGACCGTTTTTCTATGCGGAGTCAAAACAGCGATCGAATGCTGGCCAGGTCATCGATAACAGGTGCTATTAAATTCGAAGTGCTGTGGCGAATCTAATTAATGGCTTAATTATTACTGTAATGTCCTTCGCATAAAAGGATAACGTGACAGCCAGCAAATGACAAGGATGGTGCCCACAATTAACGTATCCCTAGCTCGCGCAACATTCTGTTCATCCAGAAATTGCATTCAGAATGGCAATCAGCTGGCAATGAAGTGATGAACTTTGGTTTTTGTGGACCTTTTCCTCTATTATTCCCTCCTTCCAAGTAGTTTACGAGCATATACTAAATCCCCGAACCTTTTCCCCAAATTATTCTCAAAATCCAAATCAATATCCCTCTCGGAATCATCGACCGCAGTTTGAACTCGGAAGTGTTGAAAGGAATTTAGCCTATAGGCCCCTATAACGAAATTTATTTTTCCTCCTTAAAATGCAGAAAAAAAGAGCTACCTTTGGGCAAAAAGGAGAAAATTGCACACTGCAACACCATCACGGATTCCATATGTTCGCCAGCGCTTCGCTCCATCCAGGATTTCCCCAAATTTCTGGGAATCGCCTTGGAGACGTTTCTCTTCTGCTGCGACGACCCCGATGCCGACGTCCGCATGATCGCGGACGAAAGCTTGAATCGTACTATTAAGGTAACTCGTAGAGATCGGCGCAAAAACGAATTGAGTTTACTTTAAAAAAAAAAAATAAAAAATAACCAGTCTAAAATCTCGACCCAATTTTATCGGCAGACTTTACTGGATAACAGCCTCAGTCGAATCCAGGTGGAATTGTACAAGGAAATCAAGAAAAACGGACCTTCCAGAAGTTTGCGAGCTGCGCTGTGGCGTTTCGCGGATCTTTGCCACTTGATACGGCCACAGAAATGCAGGTGGGAAAGCCCCCGAAGTGCTCGACCCAAAATCACCTGGTTCATATTTTTTGTTTAATCAACGTTTTTTCTCGATTGGTGAATTCGTTAGGCCGTACATTTCCAATTTATTGTCTTGCTTGGTGCAAATCGCTCGTCGGCCTGAAGAATCTGTTCAGGAAACACTGGCGACGTCTACCTGCAAGATATGCGGAGTGCTGGGAAAGTTCACCATGGATGGAGAAATTAAAGTAATTGGTGGAAATTGTTCCACCTATAGTTGGAAATATTAAACGTAGTTGAAAATGTGAGCGAAAAGTTATACCTAATCTTGTTGCTTTCATTGCAGGCTTTATTGCGGGCGTTTATTCCGAACCTGAAATCGACGTCCGCCGTGGCGCGGCGAACGGCAGCAACATGCTTAACATCCATCTGTCAGCATTCTCGAAAACCGCACCATTTTTTCGTCTGGCTTCTTAACACCCTAATTGGTTCGTCTCCCGAATAAAATCATGTTACGATATCCTGTCACGGGCTTCTCCCCGGTTGAGAAAAACTGCTATTTTGAACAGGGTATTCCCGGACATGGAAATCCTAGAAAAGTCAGGGAACTTGAAAATGTCTGGAAAAGTGATTTATTTTGATAAAGTTAGGGAAATTCAACGTTGTCATGTTGTTGCGATCAAAAATTAATGCTTCTACATGGTTAGCTCAGTGCTCATTTTCCGAGTTAAAATTTTCAAAATTCTCCATGTTTTCTGAGTACAAATTTGCAAAATTTCCCAGGTTTTTTGAGGACAAATTTGAAAAATTCTCCAGGTTTTCTGAGTATGAATGAACAAAATTCCCACGTTTTCCAAGTGGTGCAAATCGGCAAAATTTTTCTATGTTAATTTTCTAAATTGTCATAAGTAAATTTATTCAAAATATTTTCCTTTGTTGGTTTTCTTGGGGAACCCTGTTGTAGATTCATACTCACAGTTTCCTCCCGAAAAATCCTTGACATCCGACTTTTCCCAAACCGATCGTAATGTATTATCCGGTTTACTTACCAAATGATCTTGGAATTCAGATGCTGTCGTGCCGGTCAACCAGGCCTGCGGTTTACCCGTCGTTTTAGGAGTCCTCCTCTGCTTCCGTAATATCATTCCTCACTTGACCTCACCACCCTCGCCTGATTCCGTGCTTCAAGGCAGTTTCGGCAGTTTCAACAAAGAGCAGGAGTATCGCGTCAGCTTGGACCACTCGATTCAGGTAATGTCCCGTTTTCTCGCTGCGTCAGGTCTGTGAGCGTGACAAAATTCTATCCGATTCAACTTGGCGTTCTATGGAAACCCGAGATTGCGGCGTACAAATTTATCACCGAAGACTTTGTTCTGTCCCACAAAAAAGGTTTACGAATTGTTGCTTTACTACCTTCAACATCCTGATCACAACGTGGTGACTTCGTCCTTGGAGTCTCTGCAGCAACTTCTGCGTACGCCTCCCTCGTTGCTGGTGCCCGTGTTGCTGTCGTCGAAGGGAATTCACAGGACGCACATCTTTTCCACGGACAGAGACGTGTTTCCTATGACTCGCACTGGCAGTAAATTTTTTTTTTTTGTACTTAAAATTCCGCCTGCATTTTTAAGAATTTCATCTTTACTGTCTCACCTTCTCTGTTTGTTTGTTTCTCATCAGGCGAATTTGGCTCAATTCCTTCGCTCGTGGGCGATGATAGCAACTTGTACGATGATCTCGAATCGACGTACAGCGATTTGCAGAGTGGTAAGAAATTTTTTAAAACTAGTGATGATATTCTAGAAATTTTCGAGCAGCTCCTGATACGAATAATACAAGGGGTATTTAAGTTTCCGCAATCTTTTTTTTTTAAAACAAACGGTTGTATGTGTTGGAAATGAGTTAGTATTATCAAAAATTCCTATAAAGCGAGTTCTTTTTAATGAGGTTGCACTGCATTTAAATAAGAGATTAAAAAAAACCAGCGGGAGTAAAATTACAGGATACCTCCTTTCCCCACCCCACCTGGAAAGCCTAGGAAAAGTCAAGGCAAAGTCAGGAAAATGTGACTTACTTTGAAAAATTCAGGGAAATTCAACGTAAATTTTTTGTTTAAATTTTTATAATTTTTCTACATTAACTTTCAAAATTGTTACTAGTAAATTTTGCAAAATATCTCAATTTTGACATTACCATTTTTCAGGGAAATTTTTTTAAAACCTTGAAAAGTCAGGGAAGTTGTAAATGAAGTTTCTGGGGGAACCTGAATTATCCCATTTCAGGACCTGGCATCGTCGACGAAAGGCTGCCAGAAATAGCCGACTCAGAGATGAGCAGCATGACTTACCAGGACGAACTGACTGATTCGATGAGCTACGCTTCGGTGGACGACGTTGAAGAAAGGACATCGGCCTACTCGAATATCAAAATCGGCCATTGCGTGGACGAGAAACTAGGCATCGTCGGGCAAACGGGTGAGCAGAGAGGACAACGTTCCGAGGTTTTTTCTCCATTTTCAAAATCTCAACTTAAGCACATATCTTTTAAAATGTCCAACTTTGTTTCGTTTCAGGGACGTTGGGTCGATCATTTCACAAACGAGAAATTAATCCAAACGAAAAGTTTGATGTGCAATCCATCGGCAATCACGAAATCTGCCAAAGACGAAGTCCAAGTCCCTCGCTGGCTTGCGACAGCGTTAGTTTTCAGATCGGAGATCTGGGTTCGTTTGTGGATTCGGACATACCTCTGGTTTACTGTACTCGACTCATCTGCTCTTCATTTCTGCTTACGGGAAGCAAAGGTGGTCTGATGCCAGAAAGAAATGCTAGAGTCAGCGTGAAATCCTTGGCGCTGGGATGCTTGGGTGGCGTGGTGCATTTGTATCCGAGGGTCTTCTGCCTGCCCTTATTCAAAGATTCGGCTGCGACTAACGATAATGGCAAGTTGATGTTAACGTTTTTATTGATAAAGTTTATAGATGGACCTAATTGAAATTTAATTCGTATTACAATCGACGTTTTAAATTGGATCTTTTAGCTTCATTAATAATGCTGAACTTTCTTAAAAAAACTTTATTTGGTTGGCTTCAAGATTTATTGATTCCTTTGTGGTAAGATTCATCCACCCGAGGCAGTTAGATTTGAATAAATATTTAATTCTTTCGTTTTCTTTTTGAAAATATATAAAATCCGGGGGAAAAATACAAAATTTACCTGGCGAAGATTCAAAGTTTTGTTGGGATTTTATGCGTTCAAGTTTGTTCGTTAAAAAATGAAATAAAAATCAGAAATTTAAATTTTTTGAATTAACAAAGGTCTAACAGGGTTCCTCCAGAAATCTCCTTTTCAACTTCTCTGATTTATCCAGGCTTTAAAAAAAAATTCCCTGGCCGATGATAATGTCAAAAATTGACATATTTTGCAAAATCGACAAAGAAAAATATTTTGCAAAATTTACTAATGACAATTTTGAAAACTAACATTGAAAAATGTTAAAATTTAAAACAATGTGCATGAAAATTTTACAATTTTGCATTCTGTAAATGTAGAAATTTTTACAAATTCATCCTCAAGGAACATGGAGAATTTCTTAATTTTGTCCTTGGAAAACGTGGTGAATTTTGCAACTTTGTACTCGGAAAACGTGGAGAATTTTGCAAATTTGTATTCAGAAAACGTGGAGAGTTTTGAAAATTTGTCAGCGGAAACGGGTGGATAATGTTGCAAATTTTTACTCGACTACGATGAATTTCCCTTATATTTTCAAAATAAATCATTCATCTCTGATGTTTCTAAACATTTTCAAGTTTTCCAGGTTTTCCAGGTCTAGGGGTACCCTGATTATCTATGGGAATTACGGCGAAGACAATATTAGGGCACGAAATAAAACACTTTCACTAAAATTGTTTTTTCCCCTATATACGGCAAACGAAGGAAAATAACTTTGCATTGATTATCTTAGAAGTAAAATTGTTAAGATATATTCCATTTTGATTAATTAAATGTATTTGACAAAATTGGATTTTTATTTGATAAAATTGTGATGTTTCGTTCGACAAACATTTTCTTTGATGTTTGACAAAATTGTCGTACGAAATTCTAATTTTGGCAAAAGTTTGCATCTAGCGACAAATGGGGCATCTTAAATTGGAGTATAATTTTCTTTTTGCAAATTTTGTCGAAATTGGTATCTTTCTAATTGCCCGAATCGAAACTTTAAGGGGCGAAATTCACGGATGAAAATATACCTCGAGAATGAAATGTACAGTTGTTAAATGTACTAATGTTTTTAAAGTGATATTTTGTTTCCATAAAGAATTAAGAATCGTAGTTTTAAAACTTAGTTTTGCTTACCTGGGATATCTTCTTTAATATTGTCATTTTACTACAATATTTAAATAAAATATAATTCAATGAATACAATATCCCAAATGTTGATGGGGAAAATTGGAAAAAAAATGTGTCCTCGCCCAGATTTGATCAACCAATGCCAGACTTTAATTTCCGATTCATTTACTGACTCAACCATTTAGGTTGCACGCTTTTTTGACTTTATAATTTTTATTATGAAGTTCAAGCCTACAATTAAATCAAATTACGATTTGATGATAGAAATATCCGGGGGGGGGGCGGCATTTCAAAGTAATTTCCCTTTATTATCTATAGGAAAATAAATTATCATTTCATCATAATCATCAATGATTATTTCATCATTATTTTTTTATCATAAATTATCTTAAAAAAAGTCACACCATGTATTAAAACTGTACTTTGATTAAAAAAAAAAGAAAAAAAAAACCGCCATTTACTGTTCGCTTCATGCCAGGGATTAAACTACAAGTTTGATTTCCTTAAATTTGAATTTTTTTAAAATTGATGCGTAAGATAAATTACAAAATGTAAAACGTTTCATTTATTGCTTGAAACTATTGTCGAAATATTGAAACTAATTACATTTTCAAATTCCTTACGCATTAATTTTAAATGAATTAAATTTAAGGAAACCTAATTAAAAAATGAAATTGTAATCCATCGCATGAAACGAACGCTAAACGATGCTTTTTGAATTTGAACTAAAATTTTAATTTATTAAAAATTAATGGGTGGGAAATTTTAAAATCTGAAATTTTCAGTTTTTAGTTATTTGGCAAAATTCAATCAATGAGTTTTACCAAATTTTAAATATATTGATATAAATTACGATAATTTCAAATATATTACACAATAATTTTAAATTAATTATAGTTAAGGAAAGCTAATTGAAAATCGAAATAATAATCCATCACATTAAACGAACACTTCATGAAATTAAAAAAAAAATTCATTCTTTTTTAAATGAATGGGAGGGAAATTTAAAATTCTGAAATTCTCAATTCTTAATTATTTGACAAAATTAAATAATCTATGAATTTTGCTAAATTTAAAATATAGGTTATATTTTCTGTGAATAATCGCTCAATTCGTTAAACATTAAAACAATTTCAATTTACGCATTTGTTCGATAATCAAAAATGCCAAATTTGAAAATATCGCATTGTTCAAGAACTAATAGATCGGATATCGTTCATATTTTTCTTTTCGTTAATTTAGATGACGTCCAGTGCATCGCGGATGTTTTATTATTCGCTCAACATTCGGACCCGCAACTGCGCGGCAGCACAGCCATTCTTGTCGGAAATTTCATATCGGCTGCGTTGTGCGAATCGAAAGGCAATTTCGGAGTGTGGCTACCTAAAAGTCAGTGAAAATTTTCTCGCGAGTAACTTTTTCATTCCGAATGATGACCGATTTACGCAACTTGAAATTTTTTAGGCGTGGTCACCATCGATCAGCTGGTCAGTTTGTTGCTGGTTCTGCTGGCTGACGAGGCTTCCATCACTTGCCGCTTGGCCCTGCTGGCTCTCAAATCGTGCGTCAACCAAATTTTGAATAGTATTCACGGACCGCTCGGTCTTCACATGCTCAACGCCTTGTTGAAGCTGGCGCAAAATTCCTATTGGCTGGTGAAGGTAAAGAAATTTAGACATTTTGGTCGTTATTTCCATAGTCTCCGAATAAACTCGGTTTAAAATTTGAAAATTAACTCTGGAAAGTTTTTTTTTAAATCACTCCATTTCATCGTAGAAATGTCAAAATTATTGGAATAATTCAAAGTTTTTTGATTTTTGACATCTTTTCCCGACTTAGGGGAGTTGTTTCCAAGTTTCGGATATACTAAAAATTTTGTCAGATTATGTGTCCGAAAAAATGCCTGATTACATTGATGAATAAATGTGCAATTAAATGTTCGAAACAATGTTCAATGTCCTAAGGTAGGACATTTTAACGAATGACGTCCATCATTAAAATTCCGATAATATCGTTACTAAAAAATTAGGATGATGACGTCGTTTGTTAAATCATGATGTGCATGACGTCATTTGTTAAATTCGGATGAGGCTGTTATATGACGTCATACGTTTAAATTAGTATGATGCCGTCATTTATTAAATCATGATGCATATGACGCCATTCATAAAAATGAGGTTGTTGACGTCATTTGTTAAATCACGACGCAGATGACGTTATTCGTGAAAATGAGGATGTTGACGTCATTTGTTAAATCATGACGCAAATTACGGCATTCATGGAAATTAGGATGATGACGTCATTTTTTAAATTATGATGAATTTCTCCTCGAGTTTAAATTATGATGATAAGGACGTTATTTATTTCTTATTTAGCCTCAGGTTTAGTTCTACGGTCTCTTTTTTGATTTATAAACTGCAGTGAAGTTCTAATAATGTTGACTATTTAAGATAACTCCCAGACAATTTTGGCTCAACTGTCTCCGAATGTTTTTACAGAGCGAGCTTCTGGACCTTCTGCCGGAGATCTCCTACGTGTCTGTCAACTATCTGGAAAGCATCGCGATGCTGGGCGACCCACAGCATCTACGATCCTACGCCAATAACTTTCAAAGTTTCGTCTTGGACAAAGTTTTGGTCGTTTTGCTGGGCGACGAGGATTATCGGGTTAGGCAAGCGGCTGCTACTGCGTTTGTGAGGCACGTAAAGACTCAGATTATCGTTGGGCTCGAACGAGATGCATTTGTCGATAACTTGTCATTGGCTCTTTTCTAGAATCGTCCCAATGTTGTTTTATCCCGGCGATCATCCGCAACAGGATCCCATCATTGCCCTGGGTCGGGAAAAGACGGCCGCATTTTTGGAGCCTTTGTTGCACGAGTCCTCGAGTCCGCCGCATCCTCCCGTTCATGGACTCGTTCTGCCGAATTCAGCTTGCGATATGAAGGTTTCTTCGCTCATGCTGGAGTCGACCCTTTCGAGGATCGTCAATATTTTGGTCACGACGGTCAATGGATCCACCTCCAAACAATTGACTGTAAGGAAAACATCTTTCTTGGATTTGGAAAGTCCTCGCGTGGCATTTTTTCAAATTTAAACAATTAAAAAAAATACCGCTGGAAGTTGTTTGTATTTAGTTTTTGAAAAAAATTTGGATTTTTATTCCATATAATTTCGATGTTTTATTTCGCAACTATTTCCTTTGATATTTGACAAAATTGGATTTTTATTTGATGAAATCTCGACTTTTTGTTCAGCAAATATGTCCATTGAAATTTGACAAAATTATCGTATAAAAATAATCTAATTTTGTCAAGTTAAGATGCAGATTATTGGATAAAATCTGGATTGTAACTTGACAAAATTAGATTTTTGTATGACAATAGTTTGATTTTTAAATGACTAAGTTTTAAATCCCAAACATTGTCACATTCAGTGACAAAGTTTGCGATTTTAACGTGACGAAATTAGGAATTTATTTAACAAATTCTCGATTTCTATTTGACAAAATTTTGGGTTTTTGTGAGAAACATGTGAGAGAACATCTTAAATCCGAATATAATTTCCTTTCGCAAATTTTGTCAACAGCTGGGCTGCTTGCACACCTTGTGCTTATTATCTGAAGAATATCCGGTGACGCTCTACTCGAGTTCTTGGATTTGCAACAGCGCCGGACACAACGTATCCGGAAGAGTTTTAACCAGGAGCAATTCCGTGAAGCAGTCCCCTACTTCCAGGTAGTACGAATTAACAAATGGCGAATTTGATTGGGCCAAAAAATCTGCACTAGTGCAGGCTACAAGGTGAGGCATAAGTCTGCATAATCGGCAGTATTGCAGGCAGCAGGCGCAAAAAGACTTCACAGACTTATGCCTCACCTTGTAACTTACACTAGTGCAGATTTTTTGGCCCAATCAAATTCGCCAAAAGTTATCGTCGAATGAAAATAAATAATTCGATGCTTAGTTTAAAAAAAAAAAAAGTCATGAATGGGTCACACGGACACCTCAGTAAGAAGCTATTTTTTAAACTTCTAGCAAACCACCACAAGAAAATCCAAACAGCGAGAGGGGTGGGCTTCTTTCGTTCGTCATCTCCTTGCTGACCACAACATCTTACAGCATGGACTTGAGCGCCCATCAGCACTGTTTGCAGTTGGCGAGCAACTTATTCGCGGGTAAATTCTTACGATTTTCCACCCATTTAAATTTGAAAAATGCACAGCGGGTAGACCCCCGCAAATAATTTCTATATTAACTTTCCGCAATCATTTAAAAAAACAGCTACAGTATATGGAATTTAATGAAATTTTTTGGAAAAAAATTTTTATCATTCCCGAACATATTTCAACGTTAAAAGATACGTTTCGAAAAATTGCCCTTGCTTAAAATTGGTGCGCAACGATTGAGTCCGAGGGTTGCGGCTCAGCGGCGTTTTTTAAACTTTTGAAGGCATTTCAGGAGCAGAAATGCGTGACACATTTAAGTTCCGAGTAATGTCCGAACGTTGGGTCTAGTGGTAATTGGTCAGTCGAGAAATGGACGTTGAAAGCGCGAGAGAAGTGGACATTAAGTGGCTCGAACAAATGCTCGATGCTTACATGTAAACGTTTTTTGAGCGAGGCATACACTCGCTCTCGATAATGCACCGAACAAAATGGACATTTTTTTAATAATACGGCTCGTAGGCCTAGATGACGTTTTCATGTATTTCTCTACTGAATTATTTCATTAAATTCCATACAGGGGTATTTTTTTTATTTTAATGAATGCGGAAACTTAATGAACTCCTCTCGTATAAAAAAAATCACTTTTAGGATCGGTTCTCATCTGCTTGCGTCCCACGGCCCCAAACGTTGCTACGAGCGAGTCTACGGCGGAGACCGAGCCGTGGTCGTTTTTAAAAGATGCTCACGTCACCAGCATGGCTCATAGCCTTTTGACTCATCTCCTGAGGTGACTTGACGTACTTTTTTGCGATGTGCTTGCTTCGTGCAAATGGTACCTTATAATAATGCGCGTATGTATATAAATTGTAGGGTACTCAACATTTGCACACACATCATCGAAGATCAAAGTCCCGTCCCGCTGCAGACCAAGACGGCCCTTCCGTCGTTGCCCAATGCACCGTCTTTGAGTCCCATCAAGCGTAAGCCGAAAGGGACGCCGGACGCGTCCAATTCTTCCACACCCGCTCGCAATTCTCCTGGAAAAGGTAACGTGACGCGAATTCAATCATTCCGCCTTCGTTATCGTATGGGAAAAATAAATTATCCGCAAGTTTAAAATTCACATAGACTCTCGCGTTGATTCCCAATTTTTTAGCCGATTCATTAGTAGAGACTAACGACTACTCGTCGTGTATTAGTCGCGAGTAACCAATAAATTGGTTAGTCATTAGTCTCGGATCTTCCGATCGATGATTGATTAGTCGTTATCCAGACTGATTAGACTAATATTTGTCAGTCATTAGTCTTATATGCAACGACGAACTGTCGAACTTCGTATCTATTCATGAAACTGGGAAACTAGCTAAGCAATAGTCAACAAATATTTCAGAAACTTAGCATTTTTTTGTAAAATTTTGCATTTTCGACAATTTTTATAATAGTGAATTTGATTGGGCCAAAAAGTGTACACCGGGTGTAACTACAAGGTGAGGCATAAGTCTGTAAAGTCTTCTTGCGCC
>JAQGBX010002981.1:0-18566 GCA_034698745.1 Megaphyllum sjaelandicum
TGTGCTCCAATACTTTTCTGAAACTGTCATAACTCTAATCAGAAGTTTTTCATTGCATTTTTCATTTTAAGATAAATCAAGTTTAAATTCCTGGAAATTCACTGTAATGTGCATGTGCTTGGTAATATAAAGTGGAAATACTGTCGTTTAGCCGAAACGATGATAAGGTTTCGATAATAATAATAATAATAATAATAATAAGTATATCAGTTATTATTATTGTTATTATGTCGTTTATTCATTAGGCATATGTCGTCATTTCGCTAAACTTATTACCTTCTGAAACCGAAAATAGACGATTTTTTAGTTGTGTCACTTCTGAAGCGAGGTGCGAACCGTGCGATAGGACTAAATGAAATAATGATGTGAACAAATTCCAAATTTGTCAATTAGCCACGCTATTGATATTTTAAGCAATACCAAAAAAAAAGGAACGTCGTTTTTCCTTGAGAAAAACAGTTAAGCTTATTTAGGAGACATTGGACTGGGATGATGTCTACAGTAGGGTTTGCATTCGTTGGTACTTATAATTTAAAAAATTAAAATTACCGACCACTAGCGCCAATTACCGGGAAAACAATTGGTAATGCATTTCAAATTAGGTGTACCAAATGGCACTTCGCCAAGCCGCGAAGTGCCATTTGGTACATCTCATTAGATTTGCATTAGCAATTGTTTTCCCGGTAGTTGGCGCTAGTTGTCGGTAATTTAATTTTTTAAATTATAATTACCAACGAATGCAAACCCTTAGGCGACTAACTTAAAAAGTTTCACTGCTTCATTTGCTTGACTCGAGCTTACGTACATGTACTTAGTCAATCGGTAATTTCAATCTTAGCGGACGAAAATCCTGACTAATGATGATGATATTTTAGGTTTACCTTAATCTTTGCAATTTAGTGTTCCCATATCCCTCTTGAGTAATATATAGTCGTTAATTTGTGCCACAGTCGATCCCCACATTTACATGGGAGACTTCATAATTTTGCCACTATGCAAATATACGGATAAAAAGTAAATAAATGAGTTACAAGAATACAATATATATAGAGCAGAAAATGAACTTTTTCTCAATGTTTGTTATACAGTAAGTGGATTTTCTGTGAAATCTGTCAATTTTTGGCGTATTTTATTGATGAGATGCACGCGTGAGGAGCGAATGGTACTCTAGATACCTTTCATTGAAGAAATCCCCAGGGAATCTAATATTGAAGGGAATTAATCGGTTGATTCAGGGTTAGGCATAGCTTTTTTACTAACGAAGTGATGCGTTAAGTTGAAATAGCTATGGCAACGATTTGCAGGATTTACACGAACCCTGGGTCTAGATTTTCAAACAAAAAGCAAATTGAAAATCCTTCAAACGACTTCTCGAATTGCATTCCGCATTTCAGGCGCTTAAATAAATATGCATCAAACGAATTGGTTCTACATGCTTGATAAACGTTCGATTTGATGAAATTTATTTGGTTTATTTTCAAAAGATCACTGTAAGAAATGCTATTGTTAGGTAATGCATTTCAGTCGTTAAAGATGGAACGACACCGAGGAAACTTACACTTGGTTTCTAAAACTGCAATGTAGTTTTCCGAATCGATTTTCCAGTTACAATACGTTAATTGAGTTTACAGTTTAATCGGTGTGTTCCTACCTTTAGATGTAATTTTGCACCTTGTTATTTCTAATCATGCTAAAATGCGCCTTATACGAGCGTAATTGTGAGAGAACAGTACGCTTTGATTCGGCTATTTTGACCCTGAGGACATTTCACCTAAACGTTGACATTTAGAAATAAGTTCAGCCAAAAGAAAGAAAATCAAACGTCGGGGTCGAAACGTGGTGCTCCCTAATTGGGTATAGTACTTAAATCAATGGTACCTGCGTTTTAACATGGTCCCCACAAAGAACGAGGGAGGGGGGGAGCTCATTTCTTTAATTGTACTGATTCATTTTGTCCCTTGCCTGGGAGTCCACCAAAATCCTGGCCAGAAGGCCCGACAAAGATGCCGGTTTGGGCGCCCGCTTAAAGATGTGGGGCTATGAGTGTTACCATCAACGGTTGGGTATTGATAAAATAATCAGTGTTCTCAAAGTTGTTAGCCATGGTGTATTCTGTCGATTTCTTTATACGAACACTGGCGGCAAAACCCGGCCTTTCCCGGGTAGAAATTGTTTGATTTTCTAACTCCTTTTATGCATCAGGAGTTAGATTTAGCTGTCCTTTGTCTCCACGGATGGGGGACGGGAAACTTGTTTGACAATTTTATGGCCCAGGGCAAATTACAAAAGATTTATGGCCTTGGAATTCCCCACGGAGTTCACGCTCCTGGGGGTGTGCTATGAGTGGCCAATTATATTGGATGCCACACACACTCAATCCCCGTCCGCTGAAAAACCAAGATGGCGTCGTTTTCTTATTTTATAATGATAGATATGCTTGAAACTGAGCTAAAATGTCACAGACTGTTTACGTTTTTCTGGATTTCATTAACGTTTTTCTGCTTGGCATAATGCCTTTTCTAGGCCTTTATAATCGCCTCCAATTATAGCGTTTTGATCGAGTGCGATTTCCATATTAAGTGATTTTATTGATTTTCATCGGTAATCTTCCATTGTTTTCTTGCAGACCGTTACGCTGTTGGAGCGTTAATCCCTAACACTTCGTGTAGTTTTAATATATTCAGCGAAAATAAACGAGACGGTGAATTTTTATCTCCTACGTACCCCGGTGTTTACCCAAAGAACCTCGTTTGCTCGTACAATTTCCGAGGCGACAAAAGACAAAGAGTCAGAATTGAATTCTTGGATTTTGATCTGTTTTACGGAGGACCTCAGTAAGTAAACTGCTATATGCTCTTTTTTGTGTCAGTCCACATTTGCATAACATTATAGTTGGGAGCATCTTTTGAGGAGCCTGCATGGCAAAGCGGAAAATGTTGTACATGACACATGCCACTTAAATTAGACGAGATTGAATCAGCAATTATAACATGAAAAAGCCATTAGCAAATTATGAATTCAATTAATCAAAAGAGTTCTGGTCGCTGAATTAGGGCACATACATGTATTAGTCATTTCCGATAATAGTTGTGTCGCAGTCTTTTTCATAATAACGAAGTTTATGAAAAATACGGTAGTTGCATTTAAGCGTTTAATTACATCTTTTTTGTTAAGACACTTAAATTCTTCACCAGTGATTAAGAGGCTTTAAATTCTCCGTTTTTAAAGCGAGGAATTTTGTGAAATTCCACAATTGAGAACATTGTAAAACTTTTATTGTAGTTGGAAGTCATCTTTGACTTTTTCATACGATTTCCAAGATTTGAAAACAAATTTTGAACGGTTGATAGTTGCACTGGATTATATTGACATCGAAGTCTGATGCACGGTCATTTCTATGGTTTTGCGAGAAGATAAGCATTTTACATTAATGCTGATGGAAGCTGTTCCTGTGCATATGTACATTTTAGAGGTTCTTTCCCATTTAGGGGCACTTTTTTAGGAGGTGCTTTAAGGCATCTCAATTTAACGAAATAACGGAAATTAGCTGTTGAACCTTTCAAGAACCATACATTTTTTAAAGCGTACATCATTTTTGTTCTCATAAATGAATTTTGTTAAAACACATTTAGTAATTTATTAACGTCTCCATGCATACAGCCATATACTGTATGAAGCTACAGTATATAGTTCTTTATCATGGATGTTCTTGACTTGATTCATTTATACATTTATGCTTTTAGGAGAGATCAGTAGTCAAAGGGGAGCAAGTTTGGTCGATGAACATCCATGCTTGCTTTGTCTAAGCGTTCATTTTTATCAGAATTGTCACATTAACCCTTTGTTACATGAAATGAAGGTCAAAGCGTGATTTCAGACACTCGCAACGTGACGCAGTGTCTCGACGAATTTGCATTGACGATGATTAATGGAGGCATTTGTTTGCGTTCAAATCTACTAGGCCAAAAGACAGTGTCCTAAAAGCCATTATCGGGGAAAAATAGCACGACACCTCGGTTGACGTATGAAGAGGAATTATTATTTCTAGCATCTCACCATTAATGTTATGGCACGGTGCAGTCACCAGAGTGCTTCAGTCGCCATTGTTGAAGCGTGCCGAAGAATGGCACGTCCATTTATTTCATATATATACTTTTTTTTTTTTCGTTTAGCTGTCCGTTCGATCACATTAAGATCTACGACGGAACCAATATCTCCGCGCCGCTCATCGGCACATATTGCGGACAGCGACGCAATTTAGTGGCTTACTCCTCAGGGGAAGAACTTTTCATCCAATTTACAACATTGCAAAGGACGGCGGACACGCAGAATAGAGGATTTTCCGGACTGTTTGAATTTAGCGAACACTACGTCGGTTTAAGTAAGGCTTTACCGATCCTCTTGTTTTCAGCAAATCCTGAATTGGGATTTACGAAGGAGTCGTACGTACCAAGGTGCATCGATGCCTATAAAGACCTGGGCGTTGAATCGGGGATGGGGTGGACCACCTTGACAGTATGAATGACTTTAAAAACTAAAATGCATTATAACTTCACTATGAAGAATTCGCTTTATGCGAATTTCTGCTGGTACGAATTCATTTCCAGTCCCCGTCTTTGTGTATGAACGATTATTATTAATTTCTTCGTTAAAGACGAATTTAGAACTCAGAAATTACAAATTTTCGATTAATTTAAACGAATATATGTTCGAGTTCCTGAACATTTGCGTTACGTTACGTGTGTTTCCTCCCCCCTAAGAACAACTGGCATTATATGAATTTCTGATACATGTAGTATGAACTCATTTTCAATCCCCGTCGTAGTGCATGGACGAGTTATGTTACATGTAATTTCTTCGTTTAAGACGAATTTGGAATTCAGAAATTACAAATTTTCGATTAAATCGAATGAATGTCCGAGTTACCGAGCATTCGCGCTAGGTCAAGTTAAAACAAATTTTTCAATATTAAAAAGGGACGTTTTAACGGGGAATTTGCAAATAAAAGTTGCAGCATCTTAGTTCTTTATTTTAGTTTTTGTTAGCACTTTAGTGCATATTGTTGAGATTTTGTCTGAATTATAATAATACGAACTACGGCTTAAACGATTAAATTTCGACGTAATTGAAATTTATCTTAACAAGTTTTAACGATACAGTCATTAAAACTTCGTTTTCTTTATTATTTAAAGCCCCAGTGACTTCGGAATATTTAGATCTCTTCAATTTTTCTTTGTGAGACGAATATGAAAATCTTGGAAAATGTCGTTGTTTTGTTTTATGTAATTGACATTTACTTCGGGAAAAAGAATTTAACGGATAAGACTCTTTTGTTGGAAACAATGGATTTTAATTTTAATTTATTTATTTATTGGTGCTGTTGATTTAATGTAATTGATCATTCTGGCAAAACTGAAGGTGAGCGCTTAGTTACATTAATGTAGCAAATATTTCGTTGCTTTTCATGTTGTTTCCAGGTTAAAATTTTGCTTCGTAAATAAATTGAGCTCGTGCTATATTTACATACTTATAAAATTCAAACACGACATCAAAACTTAGAAAACACAGTTTAGGAAAATACACTTTACCAATAATAATGTTTGCTATGATTGTTCATACTATCTACAGTAGAATGGGCACCCATTATTAATTACCTAAGTTAATAGTGGTCACCCCTTACCCTAAACAGGCGATACTTGGTTAAATTCTCGTAAAATTCAATTCATTCGATTACTGCATTTTCGTAAAATATTTTCGTCAGATCCGGCTGTCATTTTTTGTAATCTAATTAGCATATGCTGCTTTCAGGTTTCATCGGAAAGAATGGAGGAGTACACATTAAGGGGTCTGGTACGTAAATGAAATTCCCATTTCCGTAACAGTTTGACCTTAGACTTATGTCTGCACGAAAGTCTATTTTTTTATATAGAATCACCTTTTTTTTTGTTGGAGGCGCAAGATTTTTGAAGCTAAAAATCAATGGCAATCGATACTAATTGAGTTGATTGCCAAATGCCGAGCATTTTTTCCCTTTAAGAACAACCAAAATGCTTAATTGAGCGCCATCGATGGTTATTTTTTGTTTAAAGTCTTATAACTGGTGAGGCATGTCTCGTTTTTCAGTGCCTTTAATCTAATTTTTTTATTGCAGAATGTGATCAGAAAATCCTAAGCAAAAAAGAATCGAACGGGACGGTATTTTCCCCCAACTATCCTTTTCTTTATCATCAAAACAAGGTCTGTCGCTACTTCATTTATGGACTCCAAGATGTTCAAAATCTCGAACATGTCAAACTCGAATTTGAAATATTTGAAATGCCCTCAACGGACCCATCGTGAGTATTGACTCGAAATGCGGAAATTAGTCAATTCGTGTAACACATGTATATTTTTTGGTTATACGACATTTACATGCTTGCTTTATGATTGTATTACGTACATGTAAAACGCTCAAGAAAGTAATCTGATGATTTATGCCAGATTATTCCATTTCTTAATTACATTTTCCAAAAGTAATGCGTGAATTTCTAAAAAAAATCAGTGGTGTTTCCAAAGACATCCAATTGATTGAACCAAGTATTCTTACCCCTGCTTCAGAAGTGACATAACTAGCATTTTTCGTCTTGAGATGAAGCAAGATTAAATCATTTCAATGCATTGAATTGCACGGTAAAATAAAGTAACAGTGTTTCATTTTGGCGAAACTATGCATGGTAAGCGACATGTAAAAGATGATGTCATTTCTGATGTCATGGCCGCAGTCGTGAAGTCACGTGTGAAAAATCGACATGCCCGTTGGGTGGCGCAAGTGGTTGGTAAGTAAATTTCTTACTGAAGAAATGCTAACGTGCTCTTACCCATAGGTTGGAAAAATTCACTTAAGGTTGTCGCTATTATTAAACCAATTAATTAATGTACTCCTTTTGCACGTGATTTCATGACTCTAAATATTACAACTTCTGCCTGAGTACCCCTAGTATTACCCCTAATAGTATCTAATCGACAAAATGTGCATCAGAAATGTAATCTTCGTTATTTCAAATGTTGACTTTCGTTTCTTCAAGGTGTACTGACACTCATTTGAAGTTATATCTACGTGGTCAGGAAGATATTCCAGCCTATGATAAACCCGATCATGTTTTATGTGGCAGCAATCTGCCAACCGTTATTGTTTCTGAGGGACCAAGACTAGTCATGGTTTTCAGTAGTGGAACCAGTCAGGGCAAAGGATTTAAAATCAGATATGCTTTTGAAACTGGTGAGCTCCATTCTTAGCTGAATGTTCTGCAAAACTCAGTGAAATGCATTGGTTGATGAGTGATTGATGCCTTAGTTTTCTCAAATATTTTCTCCTGCATCCAGAATTGCGAAGGAGAATCTAGTTTTTTCCCTTCTGACGTACTGCGATTTACTTTTATTTCCAGAATTCTTGATACCTGGAACTCAAGCTCCCGATCGTTCATGTCAATTTACGTACCTGAGCACCTCATCGAAATCGGGTGATCTCAATTCCCCTCGATTTCCATCCAATTATCCTTCCAATATCACCTGTACATATATGATGAAGGGCAATAGGGACGAACACGTGAGGATTGTGTTTGATCAGTTCAATGTCGATGCACCCAATGCCACCGTAAAATACGGGTAATTTGCGTTTCCGGTCTTTCATAATTGTTGCATTTGTGTAAAACGGCATGTTTCGAATTGTTTGTGAACTTTGTTGCTACTCGATATAGTGTATTTTATTTATTTTCGACAAGGAGCGGGTGTCAGCGTGATTGGGTCGAGCTCTACAATATTTACCCTGATGATTCCAGTAAGATGATTGGTAGATATTGCGGCAGTTCTGCTCCTGGCCCAATCATTTCTGAAATGGGAAGTAATTCAATAAAAATCATACTCTATACCGATAAGGAAGGCGTTGCCAGTGGCTTCAAACTGCGTTACTTCTTTGAAACGAGGGGTTCTGTCTACGGAGGTAATTCCACTGTTGTTTGTACTATGCATTGGATGAAACAATATTTGTATTAATTTTAAGGGACAAATTTCAACTTACTGCAGCTTTCTGTCCAGAGCCAGTTTTCTATATGTATTATTTGTTTTTTTATAATAAAAACATATTTTCTTAGTTTGCCTAATGGACAGCCCAGCCCTGTTTCTGCCACAAGTACCTCTTAAATGCGTTTATAAAAACTTGAAAAATCAGATATTTTTCCGCAAACGCTCAACAGCCAGGTCAATTATAAATTTGATTTGAATAATTAAAACGACTGGCATTTTTCTAATATTTCGAAGATTAATTATTCTTTGCAGCTTAAGTGGTGGTAGTGTTTTTCATCAGATTAACGCTAAGCTTAATATAATGACACGAATGTTTTTGAAAATATCGGAAGAATTAATGCTTGGGCATTTCCTCAAAAAGTCAATAACAGCGCTACTCAGTCAGATGCTGTATTTTTTTCAAAATAGTATACAAAGTGAATATACATGTACTTACTTATCCCTTGAGCTGGGCTGGATAATTAGTGAGTGCTATAGAGGATGGCGCACCTTTGATGTCATATAATCGCCTTACAATATTGATCGACAGCTCTTTAATTAATTTCATTAAATTTGTGCAGATTGTGGTTCCAACATTACGGGTTTAGACTACGGTATTCTCGCATCTCCCAACTATCCCGAGCAATATGTACCTCGCCACCAAGTGTGCAATTGGTATATTTACGTGAAACCCCAGCATCGGGTCTTACTGCAATTCGAGGACTTCACCGTTGAAGGGGACCCGAAATGTATGTATTTCGGATTATTTTAGAATGGGTCACATGCTGAAAGCTGCTGCCATCTATTGCAGATATAGCCATTAAAGTGTCACGGCGACTGCTCTATTTTTAAAAAGGACAATGTTTTTTTTTTTGACAAAGCAGCCAAAGCTGTATGAAATTCTTCGATTTTGATCTCTGTGCATGAGCTATCTTGTTTGCCTGGCTTATATACGGGGAATCTATTTAAAAATACGAGCACAATCTATGGTGTAACATGCGCAGCTGCTATCGGCGCAAAATGACGTGTAGATTGAAATTTTGCAATGTTTTTTACTTTGCAAGTCTTTAGTAATGTGTAGAATGCACAATTTGATTTACGAGTCTTTAATTTCTCACAACCAATTATTTTATTACGGCACAACGTTTCGACTCAACGTGTCTTCATCAGGAGCTATGAAATTATTTAAACAACTTTTGAATGAAATTAATATCTTGCTTGATAACGTAGTTGCAAGATATGTGCAACTATTCAAAAGTTGTTGTTTATATAATTTTAAGATAGTCAAGATTTGCCAGATATGTGCAACTAGGTTATCACGCAAGATAGTAACATCGTTAAAAAGTTGTTTATATAATTTCATAGCTCTTGATGAAGACTCATTGAGTCGAAACGTTGAGCCATAATAAAATAATTGGTGGTGAGAAATTCAAGACTCGTGAATCAAATTGTATACATTCCAACCACATGAAGATGGAGAGAATGTAGAATGCACAGTTTGATGTATGATTTCTTTATGCTAACCTTTTGCATTTAAGCCCGAGGTTGTCCAAGTGCCACGGTGAGAATTTGGACGGATATCCTCGCCATTCCTGTCGAATTGTGTGGCGCAGAACTCGAGGATCAAGAAAAATCATTAATTTCAGATGGCAATATTATGAGGTTTACGTGAGTAATTTGCCCGATGTTTTTGTGGCGTGTTGTTGTATATGGTGCGTAAAGTTACATGCGTCCACACTGAAGGAAACATATTGTGGAGGAACTTTTTGTTGCCAATTGATGCCATTTGTTTGCATAACTTGTTACATTTTTACATAATTTTTTACATCAATTAATTTCGCAGAATGTTGCATTAATTGTTTACATGGCTTAAACTTTTGTGATATTTTCTCCAAAAATATAAAATCGATAATTTAGCATTTCAATCATCAAACTTTATTGTTTTCAAGCATTGCGCAATGCTCTTTTTTGATTTATGTTAAACTGCCCGTTGTAGATTCATAACGGCTGATAAAGCTGTCGGCGCTAAAGGATTCAAAGCTGTTTGGACAGAAATCAAAGAGGGTAAGCCTAATTTTGTCCATAAAATGCCTTTAAATAGTTCGAATTGTGCTTTTTACAACATTTTCCTTCCGTTTTCATGTTTAGGTCCTCGTTGTGACTTATTCTACTGTAAAATTAGCGGTTTCTGTATTCCTACGAGTCTATGTTGCAACGGCGTGCCTAACTGTGGCTACAATGACAATTCCGATGAAAGTAATTGTAAGTACATTTAACTTTAAGCATATGATCACAAGTCTTCAAATCTTGAGTTTAGTTATAAGTGACAGTGAAAGATATGAAATGGTTGCGTTTCGATGACATAATTGTGAAGAGGAAAATTCCGTCACGTCATGACGTCAGTCATGTCATCAGACCACGATAAAACAATTTAGAAATAATTACTTTCTGAACCCAATTCATCTTAATTTACTTTTCGTTTCTACAAAATCTCATTTAGGGAAATAAATATTTTGAATTCTAATCCATGTTTGTTAAATTCTTTAAAATTTATTTCAATAAACCCAAAGCTGAAAAAAAATGTGACCAAATTAGCCAACTATGCATGCTGTATGGTCATCCTTTGGCGGATGTCACGAAGTTCTTATGAGCATTGTAACAATATTGTTTGAAACTGCATGGTTCGATGGCTTTGACTATCCTGTAGTCAAAGATTGCAAAATGTCTATGATTTTAGGTGACGAAGCTGAGGGGGTTAATATGTACCTGCTGGTAGGTCTCATCGTGGGTGTTTCAGTGGTCATTCTGCTGGGCATTTGCATGTGGTGTCACCGCAAGCACAAGAGGCGGCGACGTCATCCTCGACCACCGGAAAACCGGATGTCCCATTCGTGCGAAGTGCCGGGGGCGCGGTTCTCCTCCATGGACAGCGTATGACAACGGGAGATCTTCGCGATCTCCCCCAAGACACCTTATACAAATAATTTAATTAATGAAAAATCTGCGATGCAAAAGCAGGTGTGAATCAATAGGGAAAAAATGATACTTTTCGGCGCTTATGGGACATCTCTGTAGGTTTTCAGCTCGAAAGCTTTTTTTGTGTCATCATCACTTGTGAGACGAGTAGTCCATTGGCGTGGGAGGAGGAAGAAGGAATCATGCTCATCCTGTAAAAAAATCATCATTCATTGACGTCCATTAACCAGCTGAAATAATCAACCATGTGTGTGTATGTGTGGATATCAGAAATAATAGAAACCAAAAACTATCAAATTCGGCCGGGGCGCTTATTTGGGAAAATGAATTCCGCATCCATTAGGAGGAAGAAGACTTAAGTTCAAAGGTTCGTTGTGCTTTATTTTATTTGGTTGATTAGATAATAAAAATGTAGATAGATCCATGTTCTCAAACTTCTCAAGAGAACATTTCTATGGCTATTCTTGTTTACGTGTCCGCATCCGCCACAGATCGACCCGCCACCTGGAGTTTTGTGAAGTAATCAAAACAAGCTGATATTCAAACGCTTTGGAGAGCTCCTCGCAACCTACTTCTCACTTCGTACATTTTGGAACTTCTCATTTCCTGCTTTTTTGGAGCCAAGTGACTTCCAAGAGGATATTTGTTCTATGACTTATTTAGCGCACATCCATTTTGGATACGAAAATCAGGAAGTCCTAAGCTGTGTTGCCAGACCTTATGCGTAGTTATGTGTGGAGCTACATCACGTGATCTTTTCATCGAATCAACAACTTGTTTCGCCAATGGAATGAATGAAATGTCACTTGATGTAGGCATTCTGACGAATCCTGCATAAGGTTCACTGTTCGGTTTTTTTTTGCAACTGTGACGCATCCCATATGATGATTTGCAAACAGCGCCACCTGCAGCTAGTGGCGGATGCGGATTACTGTTAGAATTACGTCTGTTCTGCCATACGCACTTGTATTTATTCGTTCAATTTCGTTGGCACGCACTCATTTGTCATTTCTTCAAGATTTATAGCTTTTAAAACTTGGAATTGTTATTCGACTTTCGAGAGGAATGCCTGTCTCAAGAACGATGCTCGAAGAGGATGAACGCGACCGAGTGAAAATAGTCCACCCGAAAAACGTCCAACATGGCGCCGTTTTACTGCTACAACCAACTTGGCATTTTGGGCGAAATGCTAATTACTGAAGCAGGATTGGGCGCCATGCTAGTGATATAAATATATAAAATCCGAGTAGATTTCCAAAGTACTAACTGGGATCATCCGTATAACGCGCGATTTAACATTTCCGCTAAAGGTTAAGCAACTCTTCCTAAGCTGAAACTTTCGTGTCAGCGCATGTCCAATTTTGGCACGACATCCCCGTTGGATGGAAACGTGGATTCGTGATATAACTCCTTCAACTTGTGTGTGCGTACTGTATGCGTGTGCGTGTCTGGATTTCGCTCACCACCAGGGGGTATAGTTGGTACAACACCGCGTAACTTAGCTCTAATTCTAGTGAAAACCTATAGATGAAGTGTTGCTTCCATAAGGCACCTCGTATTACTGTCCATGTCCTTCCCTCGAGGATGAGGATTTCAAAGGGGTATCGGCCTTCGAATGGAGGCTCCTCAGACTCAGGACGCTTCAGTGGCGACAACCATTTCTCACGTTGATGGCCAGCAACAGCCCTCCTCCAACTCAGCCACCGAAGCAACGAACGGGTTTAGGATAAAAAAAATTCCATTTTCAAGCCGTGACATTAGGGAAAATAATGCTCTGAAATAGAATGCCTAAATTGAGTCTTATGACCTGCGAAGGCCAATGTGGATGTGCTAAAAAATGTCCATGGACCGTTTTTAAGTCGAAGAGTTATGCATTAATATTTTAAAGTTTTGGTTCACGCATAATCAGCTTTCTTTAATAAGGAATGATATATTAGTCTTTTGAATCCGCAACATCATTTTGTGGAAAAATAACATCATGTTTGTGGGAGGAGAAAAAACATCAACTTAGTGGGGAAAAAAATTGTGAGGGAAAAATTATATAACTTGAATGGTTAAAACGTGGTATAATCCATCATAAATTTGACGAATGTTTTTATATTTGCTGGCATGCAGTACATTAATAACCTATAGAGTTCTAAAATGAATTTTTTATGATCATGATAAAATCCGCCTAAAAATTCTGCCTAATTCCGCTTAATTACAGTAACAATACAATTATTTGTATTTGTAAACCAAACCAGTTTCGACACAGATGTTGTAAAATTTTCGAAATTTATGAAATTATCTTCCATTAAATCATTTACAGTTGTGATGCATCTCTTATAGAGATGGCGCCCCAATGTCATTGTATCTACTGTATACCGACTGCCATTCAGATGTTGCCACCCAAGTCAGCTTATTTCGTCGCAGAATGTAGAAATGCCATTGGTTTCAGAGTATAGATGGTTCCTTTTTTGGTTGATATCTGGATTGTACTGATGTTCATTAAATTGACGCAAATGAATCTGAGCAAGGACGATGCAGTCGACCAATTTCAAGCAATATTTCCGGTACGATTAAAAATGTCAACGCCATCTTGCCTATATAGTGCTGTTCAAATTGCCATCAACGTGTGAAAGTCTAATGAAGAACTTCTTTATTCATCATGGCAGCTGTGGGGGTTGCTACAAATAACATTACTTGGGGGAGAACTCTTTTTTTATAATACTATGTACAATTCGACTGTATATCATGTAATATTACCAAAGGGAACCCCAACTGTACATTACTACTTAGCTGCATGTTATAGTCAACTTGCCGAAATTGCAATTATGAAAACAAATACAGTATGATGATTATAATCCACACCTCGAAGATACATGTATTGTCTTAGAAGTTGTACATTCAGGTAATTTTGAAGATGTCGAAGTTGTATTAGGAAGCAGGAGACTTCCTGAGCGCCAGCATAAACAATACTTTGAATTTCTAAGTTTTATACAAACCAGGGCAAAATACATGTAAATGAAATCGGGCAATGTTACTCGGGAATTGAAAGTATTTTTTGTGCACTCTGTAAATACACGTTGAATTCCTGAATGCACCCATTTCTATGTACAGTGTACATGTATATGCATTTGTTGATTGCTGAATTTAATTTGAGTTGATCGATAGTGAGCTTATTTTGGTGGCCCAGCGCATTTGTAGCAGTTTCTGGGGGTTTGTTATGCAAGATTATTTTTGTTTTTGTGCTCAGGAAAATAAAAGCTCAGAATTTCATTATTCCGAAGGGGGGGGAGGTAAAATGCAGAGAAGGAATTTAAAGAATTTTGCCACGATTAGAAGATGCACCGCACCACCGAGGCTCAACTTTAGCCTTGATTTTAAATTATCCCTTATTAAATAACTTGTTAACTGGTCTAATAGCCTAAATTTAATTGATAAATACATGTAGGCCTAAGTGTATTTTAGTCATTCGTCAGCAACCGTTTGCGTTACTGTAAGACCAGTTAAATTGTATTGGTAGTCGGTCTTGTGGAGAAATTTGGTGATTCCACTGTAAATTTAAGTACACGAAAAAATTTGAACTTTTCCAAGGTAACTTACAGTGTACATGTAATGTACATGTATATTAATTTTTTCAATTTTAAAATACTTCGGCATACAACACTACTAAATATTAACATGCTTTGGCATATTAATGCATTCCTTAGATTATTGCTTAGTTATTTCTCTGATAAAAATCGTTTTTCTAAGCACATTATACAAATATTGTTGGGGAATTTTAATTTGTTGAAGTTCTTAACTATTTTTGTTGCAGTGCAAATGTTGTTGTGCGAGAAATGAAGGTCTATGATACAAGGTATAATTTAAGTTTAACTGAAATTCAGTTAATTCAACCTTGTTTTACTTCGTTTTTTCTAGATACTGCTGTACCCCAAAATAAGCTTATATTTCAAGAATTAATGGTCACGTGACACCAAATCGCCTCAATTTGAGGAATTATTTCGGATGTGCTGGGAATACCTCTTATAATGTGCTTTATAGAAACCGCTACCACCATTCTTATCTAGACCTACATTTAGATACTGTGGGATTGAGACGATTTGAAGCTATCGGGCCTTAAATTTCTATATGCTTTTACTTTCAGGATTCCAACTCGAATTTCTGGTATTGCCATGACTCTTAGACGATGCATGAACTTATAATAGAAGTGCCAATCCTGTGTAGTTTGTAGTCTTGTTGTATACAATGAAGGAGTTTGGCTTGAGCTTGATGGGATCAACGTGTGTCCATTTCATTGCTTTTCTTTTTAGCAGTTTTTTAAAGTCATCAAACTTAGCTTGCTGTACGAGCAGATACTTGGATCATTACAAGTCAAAGACGTGTAGGTAGAAATGTCTTCAGGTAACATCCTATTATACATGTAATAACCAATTTAAAAAAAGAGATAAGAATCAATTTTGGAATTGTTGTAACAATATGTGGACGAGCGCAAATTTAGGAAAAAACAAGGGACATGCAAATGAAGTGCAATATTTTTAGAAAATCTCAAAATTCAAGGTAAATACGTACATGCAAGAGGATTTTCTTTTATCAGTTCGATGCGTTCATCTCGCGTGCATTTCATGTGTAACATTACACTTTAAAAGAAAGTTACCTCATTTCATTTTAAAAACTATCTTCATATCCCGGCGCCTCGAAATTTACACGTTTATTTCCTTGAATGTAATATCGTTGATCTTGAATGTCACATTTGCATTCTTCAATTTTTTCTGAAGAACAGGACTGCCGAGGTGACAAAATAGCATTTTCTGCGATTCCAATGTCGGAACTACATTACTGTGGATCACAGGTAATGGTCGGTATATGTACATGTATTTGGGTTCCAAAATTAAACTTTGAGATAATGCATTTTTCAATCTTATTTATAGCATAATACTTCACACCTATCGGTGTTATCATAATTCCCTACAATCACAGGCGATCCCCGATCGAGTGGCACCACCAAAGTGCAGATTCATCATTTATTGCTGTTCAAAGGTAAGGATGAAGTGTATTCAAGAAAAACGAGTTTAAACCCCTGCAAAGTAGGTTACATCAGGACATTTGTAAAGCAGATACAATTAAACGTTCAAAAAACCCAAACTCCGATTTATAAAGCAATTTTACAGGTTGTGACATATGCATGAATATGCTTATTTACATGTATATGCACGTACAATTGTACACTTGTACTCTTTAACTTCGTCAATGCATAGCTCGGGAAGCCTGAAGTGAACTGGATGAATTCATTTTGAATGAAACAAGGGTAGAATGAACAAGGTTTGTAGGGCTATTGATTCCGGAGTGCACTATTTTTGGATGCTGGCAAGCGCGCCAGTAGCACACTTTTAGTTTTTATATGAGGTGTTTCCGGGTCTGCGTTTATCTTTTTTTTTGTAATAAATTTATATCCTCGTAGCTTTGATCTTGATACCACATTATCGATTCTTCCGTGTCATGTGGCACCTTATCGCAGAACGATACGAATCTTATCAGCGATCCTGTATATTGAATGTAAAATTAAGCATGTGATTTCATCAATAAATGAGGCAGTCAATTCTCAGCCGGTCCGAAATTCAGGTAAGTGCAACATGTTTATAAAATAACATCTGTCCTCTCTTCTGCCTGGCCAATCAGTCGTCTCTGTCTTACTGTGACTGTCTCCAACTTTTGGGACTCTGTGTGTCCCAAAATTCAACTGTTTCCGGTAGAGCACATCCAATATCTGACGTAAAAGTACAAGCATAGGAATGTAGTGCGTGATTGTTGAGCAGGAGGGACAAACCTTGGGGGACTTTTATGTGTTCACGTTCGTTACCAGCCCGGCCTTTCCTCATCTGCTGACCCTCTTGCACGATGATGGTCTCTATTGGATTTTGACCGCCTTCGCGTTGCTGGGCATCGAGTTTGCGCTGATCATAGTGCCGGAAACTAAAGGGAAAAGTTTGGAGGAGATCGAATTGAGTTTTCGCAGTAAATAATTTAGTTTTTTTGGGGAATCGGTCTACGGCGAATTTCCAGATTGCTTCGTTGCATGTATATATATCCGATTTCTTGATTAATACAGTTTCGTCATACCTAATTCTTTCGGCTATGCTGTACAATTTGCATGGATCTTTAGAATATTCATCATACATTGCATATCCCCTTTTGAATGGACACGTGCATCAGCACTAAAACGTGCTAAAACGGACTACGGTAAACTTTTGCAAGGGTCGACTCGCCCAAACTTTTTGTACATTATACGCACTATGTGTATACGATATATTGAAAAGGCTCACGTGCTTGAAAATTGCATTTAAAAAACTGTCATAGGGAAATGAGACATACTGTATGCTACATTATGGACATTTTAATGTCATTTTAACACATTGCTCCAAGTAAAATTTCAATCTACATGTGTATTTCACGTATCATTTTTAAGTTACTGGGTTTTACTAATACCAAAAAATAATTATTGATGTTTTAAGACAGGTTTAAATGTTTACAATGTAAGAACGTCACAGGGTCTGTCGTTTTCAGATTTTTAGAAGACTGTCGTACAGAAAATGCATTTGGTTTTCGAGCTAAGATTCTGGTCTCAATTTTTCTTGAAACTTTGCATAACCACCAAATTAAATTAATGTAAAGTGGGCATGAAATCTAGTCACAATTTGCTTACCCATTATAATGTTGGGTAGGCATAATGGGCATCGATTTTCACCTTTTAAAATTCAATTGATGCATTTAATCACAAAGTTTAAAATAAGCTTATACATGTAGTTTGCATCATAAAAATTTTGTCGATGGGCCAGGAACAAGGAATTTATTTACAAGTTACAGTATTTTCATGAAAATTGTTATGACAGTTATTATTTAATGTGTAAAGTTTATTGCATTGTCAAACAATGATTATTACAGGCAAAACATTTTATAACCTCTTAACTACAGTGTACATCCATTTTTATACATAATAAAATAATTTTTAATGACCATATATAAAGTTCTGATAATCTTTGAACATTTAATATTAATCTGCTTCACAAGAGTTTGGCACTCGTGACAGTGCATTGTTTTTGCGTTTTAGCAAGATTAACAGTTGCGAAAGTTTCACATTTTTTAAAAATTGGAATGATAAGAAAATTATACTTTGTGAATTGTGACAGTCTTACGACCCTTGCCCCTGACAAGGTATGCCAGGATGGGAAGGTATGTGATCCCTGGCCCCAGATAGGGTAAGGGCAGAATTATGATTGATATAAAACTGAGAATAGTCATCTGTACCGGGCAGTCTGTTCCTAGGAGAGAGCCGGTTGTTTTGGGAGTGAGTATAGCCCTAGAGCTTATGCCCTTGGTTATTATTTCGGGCCCTTGTGGGGAGTCGAGCTTCAATCCCTGTTACCTGTGCCTCTTGGTTGTGATAGTCCCTCGAACTTGGGGACCTTTAACTAGTTCCTATTGGTGCTGTTTTCTTTAAGGGGGTCTATTCACCGATTTTTGTGGGCGGAGCCTATGAAATCCTATGGGCGAAATTTTGAAACTTTGAT
>JAQGBX010002982.1:0-18561 GCA_034698745.1 Megaphyllum sjaelandicum
ATTACAATTCGATTTTCGGAACGACCAACGTGGGGGTGGGTAGGTGGAATTCGGTGCCATAGGAGACCCCCTTAAGATGAATTCCGAATTCGGATCTTGCATGGTTGCATTTGAGCTATGTTATACGTTAAAACGAACTTTGTATACTATATAATAAACGGTAAGTTATAAGGGGAATTCCCCGATTCATGTACATGTACATATCTAATTCAAAGTTTCTTCACAAAATATGAAAAGGAAATGGATAAAGTTATTAATACAACACTTACATGCAGCCAACCTAAGTTAGAAGTGTAACGTTAATTGTGCATTCAGTTAAGATAAGTTTTTCTATACTGCTACAGGTAATATATATGACGAAACTAGTTCTTATTGTAGAAATCATGTTTTGCGTGACTTCTGATAATCCGAATTATATATAGTTTGGATTTTTTCGTTTAAACTAGCAAATTTTGACGTCCCTCGAGATTCGTCTTAACGAGATGATAGGAACTGGCACATCTTTTTCAACAAGTTTTGTAACTTCAAACAGGATGTCTCTTTTCATTACATGTCATCACGACGATGTTCAGAAATGCCAGTAAGCACATGTGCTGACTTTGTGTTTAATGCATTATTCTCGCCATTATTCTCACAATTCTCGCCAGCCTCTGTTGAAAATCTCGTAAATTATGGACCATTCTTGGTGTACCCTTACTATACTGTTGTACAAAAACATCAGTGATCGTGACTGTTTCAGAAAAAAATGTATAGCATCTCTTCTAGCATCCTCAATCTTCCCATAGTTAAACCAAGCTATTTTCCAATTTTCAGGTTCAGTAGCTTGATCAAATAATATAGTATTTCTTTATATCCACCATATTTATAGCAAAGGACACGGTCACACGACGTTAAGCCTGTAGGAGCCGGCAATTTCACAAATTTTGGTGGTAGTCATAATAAATTGATCACTCAGTGTACATTTACGAGGGGTGTTCATCAAGTTTCTGCAATCATTTTTTTCAAAAGAAGCTATATGAATTTTCATGAAATTTTATATTGAAATACATGTAAACGTCATCTATTATTCAATAAAATTTCCATTTTGGGAGATGCATTTTGCCCATCGTTCTGGCAACGAGTATATGCCTCGCTCAAAAAAGCCGGTATATGCTGGCGTTTGAGTCAAAACTTCTGACTAAGAATTTCTGACAGACACTAGTCGTCCACTTCTTTGAACATCTTTCACAGTTAATGTCTTTACATTTCTGAACTTTTCAATCCACTCATAGACAGGGCCGGGCAGAGCTGGACATTGGCCCGGGCCAGAGAAAAAAGTACATGTAAGCCCCACTTCAAGCTAGTCTAAAAATGTCGCCACTTTGACCTTTGATGGTTTTAATGTCCTATTTCGGCCATACAGAATGGATGCAAAATAATCCAAAAATGCTGCCCTTGTGCAGTGCAACTGAGCAACCAGCACGGGGTGGCCCTGGTAGACCCCTCCTTAGTTAGCATCGTAGGCCCGGACCAAACGTTTGGACATTACTCGGACCTTAAACATTTCACACATTTGTGCTCCTGAAATGCCTTCAAAAGTTAAATAGAAAAAGAACAACAGACCGCTGCTGAGCCACTATCTCCTCGGAGTACATCTTTTATTTTCGTATTTTAAGCACGAGCAATTTTTGTCGAAATATGTCCAGGAATGATGGAAGAATTTTTCCAACAAATTTCATGAAAAACCATATACATTCGGTTTATCAAAAATGATTGCGGAAACGTAACGAACACCCCTCGAGTATTTGTACAGTATACATGTATCATCTTTTATAAATTACATACTAACGATATAATATACTTGAGAAAAGACCACCAATTGAGACATTTTCTAAAAGCTGGCTCATCTACAGTGTACGCGTACATCAGTACATTTCTGCATACAGGCATACATCAATTCGGAGGAACCGCAACTGACGTTGGGTGCACCCCAAAGAGAATTGAAGAGATGGATCCAGAGTCGCTCGTCGGTGGATCTTGTGCTCAGCGATGCGTGCACTCCGGCAATAACGCGTCCCCGGATCCATCGCTAATCCCCGCCGGAATCCCCGAGAGTCCCGAGTCGTTGCCATCTCCATCCGGGGCGTATCTTGTCGGCCATGTTAACATCAATCATAATGTCGCTCCGCAAATGGCGACGGTTCCATTAGGACCCTGATGGATCGCGTCGGCGTAGGTTGCAGTTCAAATAGACTTAATGCACCTCATTGCCGCATTAGCAATGGTAATGCGGCCGAGGGGGAGGAGGGGGAGGGGGGGGGGGATAAAACAGGAGGCGAGTGCAGCGGGCCAAGACTGATGCGCCGATTCATGCCAAAACCATTTGCCCCACGCTTTTGGGGGTGCGACGCGAGGGGGCGCAACGTGGAAAAAAATACGAGTAAATCGCGTTATATGCGGAATGTACACTGTATACAGTGCGTTTTGATTTATAGTTGCATTCCCAGAATGCACCGTACTAATTCGGTGCCATCTTGTCACGTCGCGTGCACGTTCGTACTCGGGTTGCATCTCAAGAAGATGCCCGCGGTGCTGCCACCTGGATGGCATTTCACGTCAACTTCTAGACGCGTGTTCTTTTGAACAATGCACAACTTCTGAAAACATGTTAACTAAAACAGTTGCTGTCTACAATGTTTAGCTATTTCGATCTTTAGCCGTGCCAATTGTGCAAATTTCAGACTTCTGCAAGCATGTAGTCGGGTTTGCATCTCAAGAAGATGGCCATGATGGTGCTGCCACCTGGATAGCATTTCACGCCAACGCCTTGACGCTTGTTCCTTTGAACATTTGCAGACTTCTGAAAATGTTAACTAAATTACAGTTGCTGTCTAACTATTTCGGCCTATAGTCGTGCCAATTGTTCCTGGCAAATTACAGACTTCTGGAAATGTTCTCTGAAATTGTGGCTGTCTAACTATTTTGGTCGATAGCCATGCTAAGTAATCCTGACAAATTGCGTACTTCTGAAAATGTTTTCGAAAATAGTTGCTGCCGAACTATTTCGGCGCCATTTTGTCATGTCTCCACTCTTCTACTCTGCATGCTTCCGCGGTTTGCATCTCAAGTAAATGCCTACGGAGCTGCCATCTGGAGGCGCATTTTCACAGATGAGCGCATGCAGACGTTTATTGGAATCCTATTGCAAAACAATGGACATTTATAGCAGATTTCGTCTTCATGTCGGCATCACGTGACTTAGCTCATTGCATTGACGGAATGCATCCGGAATGCGTCCGAAACTTTAAAAAATTTGAATTCGGAAAATAACTTTGAAAGTTTCGCAAATTTGTACTCTGGAAATGTTTAGAATTTCACCAATTTGTCTTCAGAATCTGTGGGAAATTTTGCAAATTGCTCCTCGGAAACTGTTGAAAAATTTATAAATCTGTACTCTAAAACAGTTGCAAATTTGTCCTCGGGAAAACGTGGAAAAATTTGTAAAGATTACCTCGGAAAAGGTTGATAATGTTGCAACTTTATGCTCGAGAAAAATGAAAATTTTGGTAATTTGTACTGGGAAAATTTGAAAGTTTGCAAATGGACCCTGAACTTTTAAGTTTATGACTTTTACAATTTATAAAGTTTGCGCTAAATTTCTCGTTTACTTTGGGAATTGATTTTATTTGGCATTTTTTTTTTATCAAGTGGACGTCCGAGTTGGTCATACTCCCCCTCCTTCCCCCTGTCCACATTGTGTCCGTGACTCAACCTATCCGCCCCTACCTCCTACATAAGGACGTCATTTTTGAATGGCCCCTGAGACCATTGACAACATTATGGAAAATATACACGTATCATGTACACTCTGCGACACTTGGAAGAAACTTGACACTACTGCTTAACACCACTTTCAATATGCATCCAAACAAACTAAGTGGCTTAAGTGACAAACACAAATCCACAGGAAAGAAGAGATGACAAGGCAATGACAATAAAAAATCTAAAGGAGGTTTCAGGTACAGATCATATTTGCGGAGATGTTTGTTTGCATAAAAATTCAACTACTATGTACGTGATTCATTAAGTGTTTGAATTACTGACCCCTCCCCCTTCAATTCAGACCTCCCAAGGGGGGTAGTGTATGTCATTTCGCCTAGTTTTTCGCAGTTTTCGATTGGATTTTTGATTCTAGTGAGGTCGGAAGGCCCCCTGCACAACCTAAGCACCCTTACACCCTCACGCAACTTAAAATTTTCCTATGATTTTTCAATTCTATCCCCTCCGTAAGGGGAAATGGGTCATAATGATAAGCTGGGGCACCCCGCACACACGCATCAAATCATCACCTATCAGCTAGCTAAATCATTTCTAAATGAAGACAAATTATCCAAATTCCACGCTGGGGAGGGTATCCACCGGATGTCACGCAGATGCTGGTCCACGTGCCGATTGGGCAGTACCCAAACGTCGCTTACATTCATCATTTTGACACGGCTGTAACGTGCTAACTAAAGTTTGGCAAAATTATGGACATAATCAAAATTAATGTTTTTTTGCCCCCCTTTACCCTCCCATATCCCAAAACGTCGCTCGTGCGCACGCGTCAATTAGCACGTGATCCCCTCATTGTTGGTTATTTCCGAGCTCTGGAGGTTGCATTTGCAGAAAATCCTGTCCAATTTGGCCACCTCGATATCACGGACACCTGCCTAATTTAGGTAGCTGGGTGCAATGGACTAAACCCCATGTTATAAATATAAACATGCATAAAATCATTTTATGCGTGAAAGACTAGTCCCAAAGTTCAGGTGGTTGGAAAGATGTGCATAGTCTGTCAACATGACCAATGATATTTGGAATCTCTTGGAATCGTGGAAAGCCACTAAAATCTACAGGCAGGACACGTTTTTACGTGTCCTGTGCTCGAAATGAGATTCTAATGCGCATGTGCAAGATTTTAACGTGGACTGTTTCACCTTGCACAACGCATGCAGTGGCGCCACCAAGCACACTGAACATCACGCAGATATCAGCGTTCGATTTGCGTCCCAAAACGGAAAAAAAAGAAGCTGAAAACAAGCAGGAAAGAAGCTGAAAACAAGCAGGAAAGAATCTAAAAGAAGCACGCCGAAAGTATATAAGCATTTGCCGCGTTCTTACCTAACAACATTGGACAAATGGACCTTTTGCATCACCTGGAAAAAACTAATTCCTCCAATGTCCAAAGTTTCCTTGCAATTGAAACTTGAATTGGCTAATGATACCATAGGCATGCCTATACAGTAGTTACAACGTACTGTATGTTCAGAGAACTTGAATACTGAACATTTCTAAGAAAGTACAAATGTACCCACGATACATACACTGCCTCTGGGGACTCAGGCAGAATTTTATCTTGATGTCCAAGTTAAGCAAGTGCCCAAAGTGACAAATATTGCTGGCTTAAAGAAGTCTGAGACCTTATCCAGAGTTACGTATGGAGCTATATTATTACGTGATCTTTTCATCGAATTAACAACTAAAAGAACGTACAAATCCTGGCACTGAATCCTGCAGGTAATTTTCACAAAAGGAAAGAATAAAATGTCACATGATATAACCATGCTGACGAAATCTGCGTAAAGTCCATATTACATTTAGAATGTTTGGGTTCCTGTAGGATTGTTGCACGCTATACATTGTATCCAAATCAAGCACTTAGCATTTTAATTTCAATTTCAATTCTTTACCCTGCAGTCAGTACATAGTACCATGTGGCAGGGAGAGCCATTATACAATTTGATTGACCCCAAATTCACAATTTAATTAATTTTCCCGTATTTGGAATTTTAACAAGGAGGGTGGGATGGAATTAGGATAGGAAGACGGTCATGGCCGATTTAATATAGGAACTATCTCAGCATTTGCCTGGAAGAATTGTGGGAAACCATGAAAAAACACAATAGAGGATAGCCGACCCGGGAATCGAACCTGAGTCTACCGAATGCAAGATGAGGATGGATGAGGATACATGTATCACTTGACTCATTCATTCATTCCATTGGCGAAAATTACCCGGAGGCAGTGCCTAGGAACGTTCTTTTAGTTGTGATTCGATGAAAAGATTTACGTGATGTAGTCCCATTCGTAACTCTGCATAAGGTCTATTGACAGATTGGACATGAACAACAATGGTCTGAGACGGTCTCAGACGTCTTTTAGGTCAGCAATATTTGTCACTTTGGACACTTGCTTAACTCGGATAAAATTCTACTTGAGCCCTCAGAGAGCAGTGTATCGTGTGTACTTTCTTAGAAATGTCCAGTATTGAAGTTCTCTGAGCATACAGTATGTTGTAACTACTGTATATGGTTACATTAGCCAATGCCAGGCTGGCCAATGAAACAATTGCGAGGAAACTTTGGACACTGGAGGAATTGTTTTTTTCCAGGTGATTCAGTTTCGAACCGCCTTGGACTTCCCTTGAGTGGATGGGAGTTTGGGGCCTCGTTTCTGTATCATTGCCATAGGTTCACTCGTTACCATCAATTGTATTTTGCGCTCACGTTAAAATAAGACGCCATTTTCGAATCGCTCTGGGATTCTAGAATGTTAGTTGAGTCTGCATCGCTTATACATGACCAAACCAAATTCGTTAGCATGGCGCATGCGTTCCAAGAAAAAAAGTGAAGCCATGGACTTGAATCGCCATCGGATTTTCCGGGGGTGGATGAGGAGACGAAAGCAGAATCACTGCCACACGTTTTCACCCCCACTCCTCATTCTCCCGTAGCCATTAGCCTGATTTTGCAAAAGAAAAGCTGGGGGAATAAATGAGGCGAAAACGCGTGGGGGCCCAGCGACGCATTCCACTAACGAACGCCATTATTAATTCGTGGCCGGAGGCCCCCCTGAGCACGGCTCATTACCCCCTCCTCCCGGGCCTACAATGCGGACAAATAGATCGGTAATCCCGCGCCTATTGAGTCATATTCGACATTCGGGGCTGCTTTTTTGCGCGCCCTTTACCCCCGCCCTCTCATCCCTCACCTTTTCGCCGATGATAATTGGGGCCGTGTTGGCGGAGGGGGTCAACCGTGGCCACTCACAAAACGGTTAGCTCCTCAAAAGACCGGCCAAAACGTGTACAACAACCGCATAATGGTCGGGTCGCAACCCCCCGAAAACTTGGCGGACAATGGGTTCCAGGCTCCCCTCCGCTCTTCCCCCAAAAGCCGCTAGGGGCGCCTCGCGGAACGCCCCCTCCCGCCGAATTCGAGGTGTTAACAGTGCTTAACAAAGTGCTCAAAAATCAAAACGTCCTTCGGAGGACCCCCTGCATGCATGGGAACCCGCCCGAGCCATGATCATCGCTTTAGGAATCCACAAGATGGCCGACCGGCTCCATCTTGCTTTACAAATTTGGTGCAAATATTTCGTCATGACCTTTGGATAAGCAAAAAATATACATTTTCTATAGTCGAGCTCTCGTTTTTTCCCACCTGGTTCGTTTTTACGAATTATTGCATTGGTCTGAAAAATATCAAATTCATTTTCGCTAATGTTAAGTTACGAACTAATATTTCACAATTCTAAAAACCTCAAATTCTTAGCAAACTGAACACTTTGGATCAAATTGAACGCTTTGGATAAAACTGAACACTTTCCATCAAACTGCACACTTTCCATCAGACCGAGCGATTTCTGGCAGAAAATTTAACAACAGGAGCGTTTTCAACACTAGTTCGGAATCTTCGTCAGATAATTTTTTTGTCAGGGAAACGAAGTTTAAAAAAAAAATTCAAGCTAAAACAAATAGTACGAGGCTTATTATTAACTCTGCCAAAAAGCTACCTTTTTCTAGAAAAAAACAAAACATCGGGGGTTGATTTTTTTTTGTATCTGTTCAGCAATTTTAAAAGACCAGTTTGTAAGCAAGAGGAGCATTTAGTTAACATGGTTGTTCGCTGTCTGCCAAGACATCATCGACAAATGATGAAAGTCGTTAAAATTTTAATTGAAAAATGGTTCACATTTTTCTAAAAAAATCTTTGGGTGGGAAAAAAGATGCAAAAGCGGTGGCCTTATCTGCCCTTAGAATCAAAACTACCAACTTTTTCATTCCTTCTCTGTAGCTATTCGAAGCAGACCGCCTTTCACCCAACCTCACCCCAAACTCGCCCTCCAGGCCACTGCGCTGGAGCAATACATGTATGTACCTGGCAATAACCCTTACCACTATTGCGAATTGTGAAAGGCAGAGATCGACCTCAAGCACAAATTTCACGCAACAGCTGTATTCGTACAAATTTAAAGTACAAGCTCAAGCTCAAACTCGTGTTTGAACTCTTCCCAACAGCAGCACTTGAGCACGGTATTAAATGCATAGTACAACTGGATTTAGAATTTGAGATGTTAACGATTGGCACCTTATAGAGGTCATCACATATGCAGGAAGACCCATCACATATTTGTTTAAAAAATATCATTATTTTAACATGATACAGTAAGTAATGTTAACCTTATGCCCCTAAACTTGGTACAAAGGAGACAAAGACTGGAATCTGAACCTAAAAATAGCACACAAGTATACTGTTTGCTCATTACATTCTTGCTTTTAGAAATAAACCACTGACATATTTCTTCAATTTTTAATATAAAGATAAATTTTAACGAATTTTTCGTCATAAAACAATAAATGGAGTTTCCAATTTCACACCAAAACATTTTTGCAAAATTTCTCACATTATAGTAAAAAGTTTCTAACAAGAAAGTTTCTGAACTTCCGCAAAATGTTATTGAAGTTTCCAATTTCACACCAAAACATTTTTGCAAAATGTCTCACTTTACAGCGAAAAGTTTTTAACAAGAAAGTTTCTGAGCTTCCGCAAAATGTTATTGAAGTTTCCAATTTCACACCAAAACATTTTTGCAAAATTTCTCACATCATAGTGAAAAGTTCCTAACAAGAAAGTGTCTGAACTTCCACAAAATGTTATTGAAGTTTTTCATTTTCTACAAAACTCAACTTCCCCATGTCCCCCAAAATATCTTAGAAGTAGTGTTTTCACAAAAAAAATAACTTTTGTTTACAACTTCTCAGCATTTTTTTTTACCTTCAAAATCCTTCATTTTGCTCAAAACATGGCAACACTGCATGGCAATTATAAAGCCTTTCCATTTTTTTCAAGAAATTTCTTAGCTGCCTGTGAACTTTTCACAAAACCAGTCATAAGCTTTCCCGATGTTCCAGAATTCATCGACCTTTTTGGGTCTTTATAACATTTAAAACCTTTCCATTATCCAAAGTCGCCTTCCTCGATCTTACAAAAAAAGTGTTTCTGGAAACCTACAGTATTAACATGCCTATTTATTGCCTCCGAAAGTCTTCCAAAGTTGACAATTTATTTCCAAACCTCTTCCAAAGTTTAAATCTTTTCCAAGATTCACATATAGGCCTTCCACTCTCGGAGTGTACTGTATTAAACGTTCACAAGTTTCTCAAAATTAGACTTTCTCACGACTTCCGCTTTTCAACAAGTGTTCTAACGTCTCAATCCATATAGGTCCTATACTACCATCATGTTTTTTAATAGTTGTTAGGTAAAAATTGTAAAAGTAGTCGTCTTGCATTCAGTAGACAGGTTCGATTGTGGTTTTTCATGTTTTCCCACAATTCCTCCAGGCGAATGCTGGGATAGTTCCTATATTAAATCGGCCATGACCGTCTTCCCATCCCACCCTCGTCTTAAAGTCCTAGTAATTACGGGAAAATTAACTAAATTGTGATGTTGGGGTCCATCGTGACCAGACTGCTTGGTCTGACTGTATAATGATCCTCCCTGCCACATATACTGACTGCAGGGTAATGAATTGAATTGTTCATTTTCCCTTCATTCCATCATCATATGAGCACCATGCACCATCGAACAGCAGACAACGCGCACCATGCCCTCTGGCGTTGGTAAACATCAACAAATCCGAGCTGTATAGTGGAAACTCATTAAAAAAAACTCGCTAAATACGAATTTCTGTAAGAACAAACTCATTTCCAGTCTCTGTCCTACAGGGCATGAACGAATACATGTAATATTAATTTCTTCGTTTAAAACGAATTCCGAATTCTGATATCACAAATTTGCGACAAAAATGATTGAATTTTTCACTTCACGAGCATTCGCCTAATGTTTCGTTAAAGCGAACTTGAGATAATTTGAAAAAAAGGTACGTTATAACGGGGAATTCTATGCTAAAAGTCGCAGAGTTAACCTTGAATGAAATTATAATTCATATTGTTGAAGTCTCGTTTTGTCTGATGCCTGATAATACGAACTACGGATTAAACGAAAACAGTAACTATGTGAAAAAAGGTATACGTTATAACGGGGAATTCCCCGATAAAAGTCGCAGAACCATCTCATTTATATAAGTGGGGTAGGTTTTCATCCAAATTTCGAATGAAACTAATTCATGTTGTTGAAGTCTCATTTTGTCTGACGCTTGATAAAACGAACTATACGGATTTATGAAAGAAGATTCATGTACAGGCTACGTTATAACGGGGTATTCCCCGATAAAAGTCGCGGGGCCTTCACATTCATACAAGTGGGATAAGTTTTCATTCAAAACTTCGAATGAAACTAATTCATATTGTTGAAGTCACGTCTTGTCCGACGCCAGATAATACGAACTATACGGATTAAACGAACAAATTTTAGCGTCGCTAATCATTCGTCTTAACGATCGAGGCTCGATTGAATATCATAAAATAGGGGAAAATGTTGTCACTCACATCCACGTTCCTGCCAAAACGGCCGCCGATCCTCCGCGCAAGACGTGCAGGATGCTGCAGAGGCCGACGAGGGCCGCGGCCGTCCAGCAGGGGCGCCACGGTCGCCAAAGACGCCCGCCCATGGCGCTGATGTGGCGCTGCAAATCCATGAGGGTCTCGTCAGGGATCCTCGCTGGGACTCGGGGCCGCGAAGGTCCGGCTCGAGGCCGGCATTTCGGCGGAAAAGAAGGCACGGAATTTCGGCTCCAAACTTCGCTGGTGGGCGTCCTTTTTCTGCTGGGAAAAACAAAGAAGAATTGAAAAAGAAATGAGAAATTCGATTACGAAACTGGAATTTCGTCCGCGTCGCCTTAAATTCCTGGTGGAAATCAGGGCGGTCGAAATTATTCAAAGTTTAGGGAAATCGAATACACCCCTGGAATACCAATTAGGCCCCGCTCGGCGATGATTTATGGCGGCCAAACGAAATTAATTGGACCAGTTTGCAGAATCGCGGAACTCGACGGATTTTTGGGACGGGCCGCTTGAAAAATATCTGCCTTTTGAGAACCATGCAGAAAAGAATCAGAAATGAACTTGTAAAGATGTGCTTGAAAGTGGGAATCATCGTAAAACAGTGGAACCTCATTAAGAATTAAGAACTCGATTTAAACGAATTCCTGATAGTTTCTTCGCTTATGGCGAATTCCGAATTCGGTTATTACAAATTTTCGGCAAAAACCAATGAATGTTCCAGTTCCCGAGCATTCGAGATGTTAGTTTAAAACGAATTTTGTACAATACAAAAAATGAATGTTATAACGGGGACTAGTCTTCCCCGATAAAAAAGGTGCTGCATGTTCCCATTGATATAAATGGGGTAGAGGATTTCATCCAAAATTCGATGAAACTTAAGTTCTCATTGCTGACTTCGGGTTTAAACGAACAGATTTGGACGTCTTCTTGACATTCGTCTTAACGAGGTTCGACTATAATGCACGTAATTAGCGCGCACTGACATGTATTTTGCAGATACCTTTATTCTATCGATAAGGAGGCACAGCACATGCTAAAAAACATTTGTGGCAAGAGAGGTGCTCAGAAGATTTGCTTTTGGCAGTGAAATAATTAGAAACTTAAAAGAAATTTTAAAAAATTGGAAAAAATGGAAATAAAAAATAATTTTGGACGAAAAGCGGTTACACTGTTCAGGTATAAACAGCATTTATGCATGCGTGTGTTTTAATATCAAGGTTCTTTGAAGAACTTACCAAAAAAAATTATTGAACTTACATGTTTGAGCGATTGTTTTTTAACATGAAAAATAAACTTTCCATTTTCAAAGATTACTTCCAACGTTATAAAGCTATTTATGTAAATAAATTTAGGAATTAAAGAATTTCAAAATGTGCGTCATAAAAATTTCATCAAACATGGTAAGACGAACATTCAAAACAATTATACACATTCAAGCACGAAAAACTGCATATTTGCGAAGGATTGAATCTCAACAGTATATACTCAAATACCATAGCTAACAATTTATTAAGTTATTCGACATATTTCCTATACAAACCAACCGAAAGCTACGATTTTACACGTTTTTAACAAGTTTCTGATACTTTTTAGACTTCAAATACAGGATAAAAACATATGCATTATTATTTGGAACTATAATTATTATTATTATTATTATTATTCATTTTGGAAACCGACATTTAGTAGAAAGATTGATAAAAATCCGTTTAAATTAGGCATGCATTTATACAAAAAATTAAGTAACTGACCAGGCAATATGCACAATTAAGAATTGTTCTTTCATTTATGTAAAATCGCTGAAATATTTACATCGATAAGAAATAATCTGAAAATTATCAGAGAGAAAACATGCCATGAATTCATTGCATGAGAATTTACTTAGATTTTCAGTAAATTTTGAGAAAAAAATTTTATAGATATATACCGTACATTAGATAGGAAATGCGACATTTTCTTGTCATAGGAAATTTTCTGAATTTTTTTTTTTTAGAAAACTGCTTTTAAACTCAAATTAAGCCATACAAATCTCATGATTTCACTTTTCTATACTGTATATATTTTTTTATAAAGTAGACGTTTTAAAGCATATACATGTATATAGAAAACGTGTGTGTGCATTGTTAAACATTTTTTCATAAACATAATTTCAGCATTTTAAAAGTTTGATGTGTCCCAATTGTAAAAAGCACTCAAGGAAAACTAAAACGTCAGCAACTTAACACATTAAATTTATTGTCATGTCACCATTGCATGATATACTCAATATTAAATTTGCATAAGTGAAACGTCATGCTTATGTATTAATTGTTATGAGAATTTTAACCTGTCAAAAATTACTTCTCTGATATGTTAAACAACACAATCAACGCGTTAATTTTTTATAGAATGTCTCATTAGGGAACAGCATTATTCTAAAAAGTCCATAAATGTTTTGAACTCCTTATACTACGAATGACAAAAATCGATTAGCAACTATACTGATCTAAATTTAACTTTCTTGATAGTTAAATTCTTACAAAATTATACAAAGCGCTAATATGTTTCCAGATTGTTTAACAATAACATAAGTATAAAAATTTGGCAACATTGATTGAGAAATTGTTCGTGATCTCAGTGACGTGTGGCATTTCAATATAAAACTGGATTATTTTAAAGAATAAAAATTAAATTAGACTGAAATGCAACAAGGTTCCCCAGAAATTTCATTTTCAACTTCTTTGACTTTACCAGGTTTTTAAACAAATTTCCTTGACCAATGACAATGTAAAAATTGACAAACAGTGTACACCAATGTTATCCACAATTTTTGAAAATCGACACCGAATATATATATCCAATATTTTGCAAAATTTACTAATTACATTGATGACAATTTTCAAAATTTGTACAAAATTAGCATGACAAAGTTTTGAAAATTTTGAAAATTTGCCAATTTTTTTTTGTCAGAAATTGTAGAAAAATTTGCATGTCTCCTCGGAATTGTTGAAAATTGTGCAAATATATCGTCTGAATTTAGTGAAAATTTTGTAAATTTATACTGGAAAATTTTTTTAATTTTGCAAATGGGCCCTGAGTTAACGTTTAAACATTAATTTTGGATTGTGACAACATTAATACGTTGAATTTCCCTGAATTTTTCAAAATAAGCCATTCTTCCCTGACTTTTCCAAACATTTTCAAGTTCCTTGACTTTCCAGGTCTCCCAGGTTTGGAGGAACCCTTTGAAAGTTCTACTTGGTATAGAAACTGATTATTAGTAAATTTTGCAGCATTTAATTCAGGAGCTGCTTTCAGGTGTATGGTTTAAGCCTTACAGAAACTAATTTTTCAACACGTTTCCATTAAAATGTTGAAATTCGAAACAAGTAAGCGTGGAATTAACATGCAACCGTTAATCGTAATTATGAAAGTATATTTTGCTCGCATCTGCATGTTTAGAACGTGATACGATTAGACTCTGAAGTTTCTGAACATACTGTATGTACACAATAAAGCTATAGCAGAAGTGTTACTAACATGTTTCCACCGGTAAACATGTTTAAGTTGCAAACACGTCAAGCACTCGAACAATAGATGTTAGTAACCAATGTTAGTAACATGTTCAGCCAAAGACATGAACATGAAAGTTATTCGACACGTCAAACATACGTAACTTCAACGAGATGAAAATGAGTTAACATCAAGTATATACCTGCCGTGCTAATCGACTTAAAACCTGCCAAGAACATGTTCTCTACACGTTGCAAATTCAGTGGCATGAACTCGCCTCATGGGCGCGCATAATAAGCTCCCATTCCCTGCACACAATCGGAACTAATTTTACACGTTTTCTACACGTTCTAAATCGGATATCTCAACTCGCAATGTTATCGCGCATGCTTACATGACGTTTCCAACAAAAACACCTAGAATTTCACACGTTTTGAACACGTGCCTCGATCGAAAACCGTACCTTGCAATACCGAAGTTCCTAGTCGCCGTAGCTCAAAGTTGAAAGTTCACATACTGGACCACTGCCCCGGGTGAAAGATGACGTCAAAATTCACGAAATTTTCACGAAAAAATAAGAAGATTTCCGCAACAACAACAAAAAAAAAACAAGTGCAGATTTCCGGCCGCAATCGGCCCACTCGCGCCCGCTCACAGCTATCCAAATTTCGGCGTAATCCCAACCGCCGAAAAATTCCAAAAATGCGGAGCCTGGGTTCGAAACCGTTTTCGGGGGTCCTCGTAAATATTTTTTTTTCTCGAATTTTTTTTTTTTCCTTCTTCTCTTCTATACGTGTTTTTTTTTATCTTATTTTTCCATCGAAGCCAACAACTTTTGGTACGATTAATCAGCGGCTGTCAGCCGTCCCAGCCGAGAAAAGGGCATTTTTTGCGTGTACTCACGTCCACACTCTCACGCGGATTCGCAGTGCTGTTTCGGAGTGAGTGCCGTTCTGCGGCGAGTCGATTTCGGGCCGTCAGGGGGCGTGGCCATCGGCGTGATTGATTGAGATGGAACGGCTCGTTTTTGTGGCGTTTTTTGCCCACGCGGCGCTCTCATTGGTCCAAAATAATTGCGTACTTCGGCGGCGCAAAACTCATGTGCGAATGTTTATTTACGTCCGAGGGGATTGTTATCGTTTGCGAAAATAAACGGAATAGGCCAAAAAAATTGGGATACTCAGACATACGCTTTGCGAAGGGCGCTTTTGGCAGACGTGCATGAAGTCACGTGTGCAAAATCGATGCTTTTTTTTAAAAGCGATGAATGCATTCGTTTTGCACACGTGACTTCACGCTTGCCATAAGTGCCATTCGTAAAGCTTCTTTCTGAGTACCTGCCAATAACATCTAGCGTTTTTGCGAGATCGAATTTGAACTTTATAAAATGTTATCATTCATCGTGTTTTTTTGCCTTTATGAGGGAGTATCCTGGTGATCGATTCTCCATTGGAATTTTTTAGAAGATACATTTAGGCCTATAGGAGTAGCCTACTCTAAAATTTTACGAATTGTACTTCATCAGTCAGCAGTCGTAGCAAATGATGTACATGTAGGTGTCCATGCAAATCTTGGGTACCTAGAATTTGTCTACCCTACCACGTGGCACTTTCATACTTTCATAATTGAGTATACCCTATACCATAGTCGGGTACTAAGTTGAATACGTAATTCAAATGAATGCGTTCCTTTTACACGAGGGTTTTCGTAAAGCGTCAGTCTGAGTACCCCGATTTCGGCATAAAAGCTTAAATATGGACACTTAACACAGAATCTTCGCATATTACACTTTGGTAGTCGTGATATCACGTGTGCAAAAGAAAGATGTTCATTGGTTTAGAAACAACTGCAGTAATCTTGAATGAATACTTTAAACCAATTAGCGTGTCAATATTGAACATGTGACTTAATTCACGAATACAAAAGGGCGTTCTGCGAAGCCTCTGTCTGAGTACCCTACATTTTTAAGGGAAATTTTTGAATTACTAATCAATGGAATTTATTGTCCCTATTGAAAACAGACTCTACATTTATATACATATAGACGGACTATGTAGGCGGATAGGCTACATTAAATTATTTTAAGAATGTTTCTGTAAATTTACTTTCCACCACTAACAGATTTCTACTAAACTGTACTTTTTAAACTTCGTTTTCAGTTACTGCAAAAAGCTCAACATTTCAGTACATGTATAATCATTTATTACACGTGAAATGTCATTTGAAAAATATATTTTTCAGATATGTTCAATGCGTTTTATGGTAATTATTCGAAAGCAGCATATTGTATATTGTAATAACAATAATGTTAACATACAAAACACACCGTCTGGGGGTGCACAGTAAATGATTTCGTCATCCATGACATCATTTTTCAGAATTTTAATCAATTATGTCATTCATCATAATCTCAATAATCTCAGTATAAATCACCAATTGTAATGAATGACGTCACCAGAATTTTAATAAATGATGTCAGAAGTTTAATTGATAACGCTATTATGGTAAATAATGACGTCGAAATTTTAACGATAGCGTCACCATTTTCTATTTTGGGAGATTTCGTAGGTAATTTTTGGGACATCCGAAACTCAACAAGTTGTAAAAATAAAACAAGTTAAAAAGTTCAAATAAAAAAAAAACTAAATCCTTATTGGCCTTTATTTTTAATTAAACCTTTCAAAGATATCCAAACTCAACAAATTGACAAAAAAAGAATTATAATGTTTTCTCAAATGATCAGTAGAAGGCGCTGCTCTAAAACATTCATCTTTGATTAATGGCAGCTATCAGAAGCGCCGTATGTTTAGAGCGCCAAATTCAATTCACACTACAACATTGAAAGCTCCTGAAAAATGTTCTTCGATGAACTGAAATGATATTTCAACTACAGTGTATTTAATAAGAATTGCCCCGTGATTGTTTTAGTTTATTTCAGTATCTTTCATAAAATTCTTAGAAATTTTAACATTCCTTATCGAAATATTTGTTTTGTAGTCTACCTAGTAATTTGACATTATTCGTCAATAATTTCTGCTTGCCAGCATGAATCCCAAGGCCTGTATATATACTTTGATTGGCCCAACTCACTGTGCCCCACTGGTCGGAAACATACCCTACACATTCATCACTGATGACCTCAGCATTAATGGCATTACCTCCTAAAACGTTGCATCATTCCCCTTCATTACATTTCAACCTTACACGATCATTTGAAATGACTATTTTTGCTTATGGCGCATTCCAATCGTCAATCTGGTGTGCACCGGTGTAGGCTACAAGGCTATAAGTCTGTAGTCTTGTTGCGCCTACTTCCTGCAATAGTGCCGATTTAACAGAATTATGCCTCACCTTGTAGCCTACACCGGTGCACACCAGATTGACGATTGGAAAGCGCCATTAGAAATGCGTATCTGTGTATAGTAATGCAGACTTTTCGCAATCATTCTGCGCATGCGTGTGCACGTAGTGGCGCAAATTGGAAATAGGCCTACGAGTCAGGAATGCGCGGCGCGCGATTTTTAAATAAGAGTGTTGGCTATGGGGGAAACTTACATGGTCAATATTAATGACAAGATTAACGATACGCGCTATCTGAATAGTCATTATTAATGGTATCATCAACAACCGCAACCCAGTAATGATGCCAAAATCCGTATTTTCATCATTACTGGCAAATATTCCATATTTCTTCACTCTACAAGATTATTCTCAGAAGTGTAGCATCTGAGAAGTCATGACGGTTTTAATGAACGAGTACAGTTCGTTTTATGCTGTATTCACTATGAACCAATTGAAGACAAAAACGGTCGTTGACGCCATCTTGAAAACCTCACCGCATTTTTCGCGTGTATTATTTTTAGTGGTTCGGATTGATTGATGGCGAATTCGACTCACCCAATAAGTGTACACCCAAGTGCACCAGGTGTAGGCTACAAGGTGAGGCATAAGTTTGTTAAATCGGCACTATTGCAGGCAGCAGGCGCAAGAAGACTTTACAGATTTATGCCTCACCTTGAGGTACACCCGGTGTACACTTTTTGGGTCAGTCGAATTCGCCATAATATGTCTATTTTATCTGCGCATGAGCGACGGTCGTTTTTGTCTTCAATTGGTTCATTGTGAATACAGCCACAGACGATACGTACACAACGACAACGTACGCAATGTGCCTGTAGCGCCGCATAATGGCGAATTCGACTCACCCAAAAAGTGTACACCCAAGTACACCAGGTGTAGGCTACAAGGTGAGGCATAAGTCTGTTAAATCGGCACTATTGCAGGCAGCAGGCGCAAGAAGA
>JAQGBX010002983.1:0-18560 GCA_034698745.1 Megaphyllum sjaelandicum
GTTAACCTGGAGGCAAATTTTGACCCAAGGTTAGTAAACCCCAGGTTTTTACCTCGGATGGTGCAACCGGCCCTAAAGAGAGCAAATTTTCTCCTTTTCCGAGTGTACATTTTTCATGTTAATTTTGAAATTTTTTCAAAATAATCATGAAAAAAAATATGGACTATTTATCTCTTTTGATTGTGAAAAATCGGGGATAACATCGGCATATTCCAATTTTGACATTGTCATTGGTCAGGTATATATATATATTTTAAAACCTGGAAAAGTCAGGGAAGTTGAAAATGAAATTTCTGGGGGTGACCGCAAAATACTGTAATAAATACGAATTCATCAATTTTCCGCAATGTTTTTTTTTTAATGGCTGTATGAATTTTAATGAAATTTCGACATCTTTACGTGGTCGGTAATAAAATTATATTTAAGAAATCAATTTGGTCGTGCAATTGATTTCTTAAATATAATTTAAAAATTTGTTGGAAAAATTCCTCCATCATTCCTGAACATTATGAGATGGGAGATGAAAATGCATCTTCCAAAATAGATTTTTTTTTTAATAATAGATGGAATTTACATGTATTTCCCTACCAAATTTCATCAAATATAATGTAATATGATAACCAAGTTGGAAAACCGATGACTTCGAAAGTGTACGAACATAATGTACATGTACATGTATTTTCCCATCTTATAAAAACACCAAAGGAGGCTGGAGCGATTGCCATGGGTAAATTGATGGAGTAGTGTGGGGTAAGCAACATTATCAATTTAAAACCCTCATATAGTTTACATCATATTGCGTATGCTTTTGAGGATGTATTGAACATGTCAGGTATGATACCAGACCTACAACCATTCATATGATTGAAATGAAGCATTGACGATAGATAAATGTACATGTACACACAGAAGCTGTACCATTGATAGTTGTACTAGAGAGTTTATTGATAGATTCAGATATGATATGAAATACATGTATTCTCAATATTTTTTTGTCGTAAGATACTTTTTATTTTTAATTCCCATAAGTTAATGGACCTTATGCAGAGTTACGTATGGGATTACATCACGTGATCTATTCGTTGAACCAAAAACTAAAAGAACGTGCCTCGGCACTGTCAATGCATGGAATGAATGAAATGTCACGAAATTGTAAACATGATTACAATTTCAAAAAAGTAACATCTACATGTAGGTATCAATGCGAGCAACGTGAAAAAAATTGCGTATATAATTCGTTTACAGTTAATGCGTGGGTAATTATAAAATGCAAAATATACATTTTGTAATTGCTTAACTTGAACATATTTGAAAACGTGTAATTTGGTGCCTTGATTAAAAACTATCTTCGAAAATTTTCTATAGAAAACGGAACACTTGTAATCCCTCGTAGTAAAAAATAATGTACAGTAAAACCTGGAAAAGTGACCACCTTTGAGTGGTGACCACTTTTTAGTGTTTTGTTTTTTCTTGTGTACATTTCCTTTATAAAAATTCTCTGTATGGTGACCACCTGTCTATTATGTACAGTGACCAGTGCATGTGTGTTGTCTTTTTTGCCATTTTAACATTGCCAATGTGTAACTTATAAAGTGACCAGATAACAGATGAGTCACCTAACATCCTGCTTTAACCGCAATGGTTCTCAAATAATTCAGATAGAAAAAATCACTGAAAACATGATCGTAAGAAGCAAAAAGCATTTAAAACAAGTAAAATTTGATACTTTTTTCTTTTTTAAAAAAAAATCAAATGTGTAATTAGGCAATAAATATACTGTATAGGCCTACTGTATGTAATGCACATGGACATGATGATTCTGTACTTTGTTTGGTTTTGCGTTTTTTTACTACATGAATTGCTGTCTACATGTATAAATACAGTACAGTGTACATGTTCATTTTAATTTAATTCAGGCATTCTTTGTATAGTGACCACCTGCATGTATGCGTGACCAACATAGCATTTTATTTTGGTGGTTACTCCTAACTGTTAAACAGGTTTCACTGTACGTTTGTTGAGGTTGAGGTATACAGTAGGTCGAGTGAGAAGTGCCAAAAGCGGAAGTCATACAAAAAGTTTTCTAATCGTACTTTGGCAGTCGTGAAGTCACGTGTGCAACATCGACAAACTGGCTGGAATGAGTTGGTTTTAAACCAATCAGAGGGAACATTTTGGGCAGGTGACTTCACGACTGCCAAAGTGCGATTCTTCAAGCTTCTGTCTGAGTATCCACATTATGGACACGTACATGTAAATGACCGAGATGTCGATTTTGCAAACGTATCATGCGATGATGGATATTTTTGGGAATCCAAAATAAATTAACTCTTTGATGATTGCTCCTGAGCGCCTCGTTATCGCGAACTGCATGGCCTCTGTCAGCGTGCCATCCTTCCAGAGTTGCTAATCTCTCCGCGTAATTACCAGTTCATAGAAAACCCATTAAGGACATCCCAGAAGTTGCAGTTTCCTATCGGAGTGGCCGAATTCCGTACCGATAATTAGCAGTTTGGCACGGAAACCCATCGCGGTGCATTCTGGGAGGGAAAGCAGCAGAGTGCGAGGTGAGTTCAATCTCTTTCATTTTAGCACTTCTTGCGCCGTCGTTTCATTAGCCTTTTACCCCTTTTACGTCTCTTTTCTGGCTCGTCCTCGTGCCCCCTGAAGAGCAATTACTTTCCACCAGTTGTAATTAAGTCGCGCGTTGCTGCCTAAAATATCTAACCGAAGTAATTTCAGAGTTAACGGCATTTCGAAAAGTAGCCACTAGGGGACTCAAGACCGGTCTCGCGATCGAAATTGCCGTTTAGGCCCTGTTAGGAGCACCGTGTACCCGTGTTTGGCCGCCATGATTCTTAGATAGTTTTCGAATTATCGCGTTGAAGGCACTTTTGCATTAATAATGGGACTTTTGCGGCGAGCGATGGGGATTTTTGGAACGCGAGCGTTGCAGCCTTGATTATCGGATGAACGCCATCTAGTGACTGTACCAAGAAACAACCCGTTGGATCCCTAAAATAACACATTTTGATGCATCGAATTCTATTACGCTATTATAAATTTTCCATACTATACAACATAACTCAATTTGACACGCACTAATTTGAAATTTATGAGATTAAATTGGATGTACAGTAAGTGTACCTGGTACACTTCAAGGTGTACCTGGAAAAGTGACCACCTTTTTCACCATATAAATGAGAAAAAGGTTTTCTTGCTCAATTTCTTTGATTGGAAAAAAAAGTAACGCTTCAGAAACATTTTCCTGCCGTTGGTACGTCCTACAATTCCATGCTTTTGCGACACTTGTACTACCGAGAAAGGTGGCTGAGTGGTTAGCATTCTCGCCTTGCATTCGGTAGACCCGGTTTCGATTCCTGTGTCGGCTATCCTCGATTGTGGATTTTCATGGTTTCCCACAATCTATTTAGGTGAATGCTGGGATAGTTCCTATATTAAATCGGCCATAACCGTCTTCCTATCCAAGTTCAGCAAATAGGTCCTTACGTATACGGGTAAACTTGTTTCTTGTTTGAATACGGAAGTTAATATGGTGGTCACTTACATGTACTGTACATGTAGTTTTTTGGTAGTAGAAGTTGGTGACGTCCAATAATGAAATACATGTAGTATGAAGCCATTGTTTTAACCTACTCCATTGATATTTGCCGACATGTATAATTTTATATATCTACAGTATCTCACTGGAGACTGTGAACCTTGATTTCGAATATAATGTGCACCCTAGAAATAATTTTAAAAATCCTGTGTGCGAAATTGTGACAGATTTTTTTTGTAATTCTGGACATCCGAAAGTGTGGGGAGGGTGGTGGATATGTTGAGTCACGGATGCAATGTGGACAGGGGGTAGGGGAGTCCAAAGTTGGAAAAACTGAGTACATGTAAATCTACCGCATGGCCCATGAGGTTTATTGCAAACTTTGAGATTATTTCTAACGCATGATTTTAATTTCTATGCTTACAGAACTTGGTACTTTCAAAAAGCGCCACGCACTACAAAACATGGGTGGAACCACCATTCGCTTTGTACACAAAGTATTACTTGTTCAACTACACAAATGCCCAAGAATTCACTGATACATGGGAAAAAAATGGAACAAAGCCTAAAGTTCAGCAAATAGGTCCTTATGTATACAGGTAAACTTGTTTCTCGTTTGAATACGGAAGTGCAATATGGTGGTCACTTTAACTCACTTACATGTAGTTTTTTGGTAGTAGAAGTTGATGACGTCCAAAAATGAAATACATGTAGTATGAAGCCATTGTTTTAAGTTTTTTGAATAAATGTCTACATACTGTAAGTCATTTCAGGAAGTGCAAACCACAGTATACGAGGTGCAAACCCACAAAGTGACTGTCTAATTAGACAAAGTCTATTTTCTTCATGTATAACCAGCTTAAAAATTCTTAAAATGCACCGGAAATTAAATAATCGCATTTTATAAAATTTGCTTTTGTTATTTTTGGAATTTTACCTCTGGATATGATGAAGGTCGACCGGTGTTCCGGTATTTCCAGATGACATCTCCCCTCATAAATTGGATTTATCCGAAATAATCATAAAGAATGCTTGACATTTTGGTAAAATGTTGGGGATTTAAGAAAATCATGTTCAAAATCTTGGAAATGGTTCACAATTATTAGAAACACGTTCAACGTTCCATGTGTTTAATCGTATATTGTAAAATTACTCCGGAAACATACAATTACATGTATATTATATTACACGTAGGAATCACTGAGTAATTTCTTATTCTCCATATATTTGGCAGAAAAAATTGATTAAATCTGACACAATTTTCATTGCTGACTATACCAACAAATTAGCAAGATTCACTTTGGTAAATGAATGGTGATGTTTAATTAAACAATAGACAAGATAGACGAAAGACGGACGTCAAATTCACTGGTACAGATCTAGTGGAGTTTTACGTGTCAAAGAATATGACGTTTGTACCTGAAATGTCCAATGGCACCGAAGAAGACATGGTGACTTTTCCCAACATCTTGCTAAGAGTAAGCTAGCGCATTCTTTGACACTGTTAATCCTCGAAAAAGGGTTGTCCATAAATGATAATAAACAATTGTGGAAATTTTTGACATCAAATTCACAATTAGTCAAAAATTCACTTACCATGTAATGATAATCATCCGAATAAATAACTGGCATTTAGTCAATTTGTAAAAGCAATTCAGAAAATTGAAGTCTTACTTTCTCGAATTTAACATTTTTTTTTACCAAAAACTTTCATATGTGGACAATTCTAATGCTATTAGACCAAAACGGGTGACAAAGACAACCTTATCTCTTTTAAAAACTATCATTTTTAGGCTCTTGCTCATAGTCAAATGGCACGAGAGGAACCATGGAATATTGCATTCATCCTCAGTCAAGAAGGAGTCACTAAATATCCTTTTCAAACGCAAATGGTGGGCGATTTTCTTTTCAATGGATATGTTGATCCAATAGTTGTCAATATACGAAAAAATGCGGAAGGACCAACTCCTTTCGAAGATGACAAATTCAGATTGATGGTGAGTTGATGGGAATAATACTTCGTCGAAAACAACCTTGCTCTCACCCCCAAAAAATCTGTTCGACTGTGTATTTTATACAGCAATCTGAAAATCAATTTTTCTTGTGAACTGTACAGTATAATAGCATAATTAATAATTGATATCAATTTCAGAAAAGCTCTACGATATCAGGTCTAACAATAGTAAAAACTGGAGCATCCGACATGAAAGAGTATGGGCAAGTGATATCATATAACAACCAAAGGTACGATCGAGTGAATTATGCTGCTGTTATCTTGATTGCAATTATCCTCATATTCGAATAAAATGTTTACAAATCAAAACATTACAAATTGTCATTAACGTTTTTTCCGTGTATTCGAATTGGGAAGCGTTTTGACGGTTTGGCCGGAAAATTCCACGTGCAACATAATTAGAGGATCAGGTGAACTAAATTTACGAAAAATATGTAACTGCCATCTGTCTCCCCCAACGCAAAGAATTTAATTAAAATTGAAACATTTCTGTTGCAGATGGTTCAATGTTTCCTCCGAAACTGCCGACAGATAAGAGGCTTTACCTATTTGCAGGTGACTTATGCAGGTATGCACGGCCAATCCGTTGTGTCACAGAAAAAATAGCTCAAATTTTCTTTGCAATTAATTCAAATTTGAAGAAAATTTTAACGCAAAAAATTGTAAAAGCATCCTGTCACATTACATGCGAGAACCTCAACCTAGCCATTTCACTCCCCTAGTTTTACATTTTCTCACAGAATTTTATTTATTTAAATTTATATTACGATAATTTTCCAAAATAGAAAAACTGTAAAAAATTACCTCCTAGATATTCTTAGGTTGTGCATCAAAGTTCAATCAATTGCTGCAGATTACCTAATCATTCCATGAACTTCTTCCTTTTCAGATCAATGTTCCTTCGATTCGAAAGACAAGTAGATCACTACGGCCTCACTGCGAATCGCTTCGTTCTCGATCCTGATACAATGGCAAACACCAACCCAGAATATGAATGTTTTTGCCAATCTCCGATCAACAAGTGTAGGGGATCAGGTGTCTTCAACGTGGGCCAATGCAGAAGTGGTGCGTTGAAAAATCGAAATTATAATGATGTACGAGATCTCAACCACTAGTTACTCAACGTTTTCTTATAGATTCTCAAATTTTAATGTCCTTACCTCACTTATACAACACCGATTACCACATCAAAAACGCCATTGATGGACTGGCTCCAGACCCAGAAAAACACCAGTTCTTCATTGACATCGAGCCAGTAAGTAGATCTTTGAAATTTTGCAGATGAATTGCTTCGTGTTTGAACGCCAATTGTGAAATAAATCTGTTCACAGACCACTGGTGTGCCTCTCAATGTTAGCAGCAACATGCAGCTAAATATCGGTGTTGAACGTACAACAGAATGGTTCCCGTAAGAAAGTGATAAAATTTCTTTTAAAAAGTCCATCATTTCTTCCTTTTATAAATGCATTAATACATGCATATCCGTTTCCCATTAAAGACAAGCAGACAATCTTCCAGAGATAATATTGCCAGTATTGTGGATTAGCGATGTAAATTTCTTCTACTCTTAATGAAACGCTAGTCAACTTTTTTTTAACAAAAATTCATTGAACTAATATCACATTTTATCTTCATCTAATCCAGAGTGTATCTCTCAACGAAACGATGGCAACAATGATCAAAGCAAAAGTCATCGATGGCCCCTACTTGATTTCCACGATAATTCCTCTCGTGGTTCTGGGAATTGGTATCGGTATTGGCTTATTGGGATTGTTGTGTTCCGTATATTACATGTTCAAGGTAAAGCACCTCGAAATATGTACTTATACATAAAAGAGAGGCATCCTAATTGTATTAAAATGTTTGTATAATGTTTAATTTTACTTTTCAGGGAAAGAAAACAATGGTTCAACCTCTCACCGAAAAATCTACCGTACATATGTTCTCGTATTAAAACTGGGATAAAGAGAAACCACTCAACAAAACTTATAAATTATGCAGTTACACTCACAGATAATCAAAAGTTGTTTACAGCCTAGTTAACGTTGTTTCCATCGCGTCTCACAATTCGAGCCGATAACTTATGTACAGTACGAACACTGTGCCTTAGTCACTTGTCAAAGTTATTTGTGTGCATTAATTTGGTCCAATTCGTTATCTGATGCTGATACCAAAAATATAGAGTACTTTTTGTGTACAACAATGACCGTTAATGTTGATCAATAAATTCACTTAAAAATTGTTAACACTTTATTCACAAACATAACTGTTCTGGCATTTTGATGGGAAAAAAATGCAAAACTGCATGCATGTGTTCAGAAATGAAAAATTTAAAATTCAATGCCACTGGAATTTATCCATATAGTTATGTCAACACTGAAGGAAACTGAAGATTTTTAAGTTCTTGGTGCCATTTATTGCAAGTTGTTTCTGGAAGCAAGCTTATGTTTTTACGTAAGTTTGCTTACAGAAACACAGGAGTTATGTAATTTACACAAATTTGTTTCCAGAAACAAATAGCAACAAGTTCCTGTTTCCTCCAGTGTGGACATAGATTGATGCTTGTATGTACATGTAGCAGGAAGTTGGTTCGAAAAATACAGTATTGATCAGGATAGACTAGAAATGAAGAGAAAAACAAGCATGTCAGCATGTTTGAAATCCATAAGAGTTAATTAATCGTTGCTACTGGAGTGGACAAGAAGAGGGAAAATAAAAAATAAAAAACTCCGTTTAAAATACAAGAGTCACCATTTATTATTCCAAGATTGATCCACTGAGCATGAAAGGTGGGCCATACAATATATTCGATAGAAAATAACCCTGTTTCACTTGCTAATTGATGCACTGAAAACGTGGTCAACAATTCTCAAAAAAAGCACGTAATATGTATTCGCTACTCCTGATTCTGCATGTTCAACTACTGCTCCAATGGCTATTGCTGTGTGGGGGAACAACTGCGATGTAAGATTTCAATTGAACTCGCATGAGAAAATTGAACCCATAGATGTTATGATTCTTTTTAGAAGAAAAAGCACGAGTCAAACAACTTGATACACCTAAATATTATGTGAAACCTTTTCAAAAACATTGGTTTTTTTTACCGAAATATGACAACATTTTTGGAGTGGAGAATTTGTCGGCTCGGTTCATTGGTTTTCTAGAAATCTTGGGGATGAACGAACAATTGACCGCCAGTACAGAATTCACCACAGTCTTTTAGGGCACAGGTAAGAGGGAGTAATGAAATCAGACTCAGTAAGGATTAATCTACAGCATAAATAACACAAAAAACAGACTGAAAATGTATGAGGCGCCGAAGCTTAACAAGCGCAACAGAGAAAAGTATATATAGAAGCTTGGCTCTATTTTTAAAATAACGCCGTCACTGAAATAGTCCATGTCCAAAAAAGCAGATCTTAGTCCCGAGTGAATCTAACTCCAGATATGATGTAACGGACTATGGACATTTAAAAAAAAACGAAAGAACGCAACATTCTGAAACAAGAGTGAATGAAATTTGTACAAAATATTTTACAAATGACTGTAGTAAAAAACAAAACTCATTCTGCCATGATGCCTGCTCCGAAACACTCAAACATTGGGCGAGGTGTCAGATTTAGATAATTTTCGGAGGCCCAGTTGAAGCCTTTGCAAAAGCATCAAGCTTTTTTAATGAATATTGCATAAATAGGGCCAGTATAGTTCTGCATTAAATTGGTTCAAAATGTGACAAAGCAATCAAAGTAATCATTAAATATTTGGGGTGATAGTTTTACAAAGTTGTCATACTTTGCAATTATTTTCAGAGCAAGGAATATAGCTTTTGCTTAATTTTGTCATTTTTTAATGTAAATTACTGTCTTAAAAATTTGACATAAATAGAATGGTATGTATTCATTTCAAAGCCGAAACCTCGTCAGCAGCCGAAGTTAAGGTTTTTCAGGACCAGTACCAATGACTGCCATGAGGTGAAAGCCTGAAATGATAGACACCTGACCCATAATCTGAATGCCGGGTCACGAGGCACAAGCACTCGTATTGCTTAACATTAGCCATGATTTCGTCCGGCTGCTGGCAAGCACATCAGCAGTCCGCACCTTTTGCGTGCGCGAGAAAACGTCTTAGTTATTGCCTTTACAATAAATTATCAACTACACACAACAGATTCCACATCCCGCGAAGACACCTCTAGGCCTATAGCTTTGATTTCTATCATTTAGTACATTATTCACATATCAATTATGCTTTGGTGAGCCCAACAATTGACATAAATGATTTGTATCGCATCAGCTCCAATATATTTGTGATTTGGATAAGAAAATAGCTCGCTTGCTGAAACAAGTCCTTCTACGATGAGTATGTCGAACAGGAAAGTATGTTGGGCCATTTTCTCCAGTTATTCGAGATATGCTATGCATGAACGAAGCGGCAAACTTCGATGGTTGGTCGATTTCACCTCTGATACTCTGCCAATGGTTTTACTATTTTTTCTAAAAAAACGAAAATATAACTTATCCACCGTACTACGAAGCTTTCGCTGCTGTTTCTTTCATGCTTTTTTTTTCTAAAGACCGAAATACGGCTATCAGACTAGCTAAATAAATTACAAAATATGCAACTTACCATTATAAACTTTTAGAATAGCTTCACAGACGAATTTGTACTGACTCTGAAAATAATGCAAGAAATTGGAAATTTTAAAACACGATCATGTCGACTTGCATTTTATGAGAAAAACTATGAAAAACCATATTAAGAAGCAAAAAGTATACTTACAGCATTTTGAATCAGCATAGCCCTTTGGTCCCTCATATTCTTCACAATATCCAAAGGGTATACAGGTTCATGGGCTTCAATTAGGCACATGGCAGTCTCCATAAGCACCAAAACACCAGTCCTACCGATGCCTGCGCTATATTCAAAATTTTAAAATAGTGAGCAATTAGCATGACGTTGGTATAGTCATATGTGAAAACGTTCATGAACATGCAGTGAGGCTAATTACATAATTACAATAACGATAGAATTATGAAAATTAAGTTCAATAATTTTCACCAAACATTTACAATTCAATTTAGCAGATACTGATTGAACACTGTCTTTAAATAACCGAATAACGATTTTTTAAGAATCAAAAATAAAAAAAACCTGTCAAATACCACTTTCGAAAAATGCATATTTTAAAATTTGCTTGCATGAACAAAAACTCCAATCTTCGATAGACTTTTGTAAGAATGGCCCCGACTTGCATTCTGCTTAAATTTGTGAACTAGATTTTGTCACCTTTGTGACTAGTTTTCAACACTGAAAAACAAGGTTTACCAACCTGCAATGTACGATAGTTGCATCTACCATTCCCACTCTGTTCTGGCGCACTTTCATAACAAATTCTAGAAAATCTGAAGAATCGTCAGGCACATCGTGATCAGGCCATGCTATATACTGCATATGGGTGATATGCCGTTCTTCGTTATTCTAAACGCAGGACAGTGAGAATATGTTAGAAGAAGAAAAAAAAATAGTAAAAAAATGGTGGAATTTGTCAAGTTGTGGTGCAGAAAAAAAATCTTAATTCAATTCAAGCAGTTCTTACCTCATTATTTATTAGAGTAAACTCCCGGAAGGCAAATGATGGCCCTTCCTGTTCTTTATGGCAAGTGACCTGTAACAGGCCGTGCTCTGCAGTTTCATACAGCTCTGGCCAATACTGGTGGCACTTGACTCTTCCCCTTTCCAAAATTGTCGTTAGCATCACAATTAGAGTAGACTGTTGTTCCCACACCATCTAAACGATGTAATGAGATTGTAAGACAACTTTCATGAGTAATTGCAAATTGTAAAGGGTATTTACAAAAGCTATAAATAAGTGGTCAAAATCAGCAGCACAAATGACAACATTACTAAAAACTAAGAAAAACGTTGGTTCGCAATACATGAGCAAACGTTTCGAAATATACAAAAATAGTTTGACTTCAAACTAATCCCACACCGTACCAGCAAACAATTTTTTTATATTATGCACAAGCCATTAACTGTTGCAAAGGTTAATAAAGTTAGAGAACTTGTCATAAATGATGACAAGGTCATTCATTGTTTCTGTAATAGTGATCAACTTATGCCGAAAATGCCAACATCACTTATTTAATTACTACCAACCTTGATTCATAGAAAACTGATTTTACTTCAAAATTTGTTATATTGACTTAGTTTTGTTTCTATGACTGCTTTGCTAAATAAGATTGGCATAATAAACAGTGAAAATAAGTACGTATAGCACTGAGTTTGAAATACCAAAGGATGCAATTTTTCTTATCCACCATAAAAAAAATACCGATTCGTGTGAACATTCATATATTTTGATACATTTTTTATCATTTACTCATTACGCACTACACATATTCCAAATTAAATTACTGGCAACTGATAATCATTATAATCGCGTTAAATCCACTCCTGCTATCAGTTCTCAGAAGTCTATTGGACTGAAGGCGATATGAGGTGGTGATAAGATGTACAACCAAAGCTAAAATATCCGCCGAAAATTCCAACAATGCTTGTCAAATGATTGACAATTTCGATGAAGCATCAAGTTATTGATAATATTCCCATGCTAGTACAGTATGTAATGGGAAGCTAAGGCTTTAAATAAAATTTGTGATCATGATATTGAACTTTGAACTCTAACAATAACTTAATAAAATGCTATAACAACCTGCCAAAAATCACCGCATGTATTTGGTAATGGTCCTTGGGCAGCAATATACCTATTTACAATTCCTGACGTCGGGATTTCCATCTGAAAGATAACGAAGTTATTGTACTTCATAACAAAAAGCTTTTTAATGGAATAGCGAAATTACAATTATAAACAAAGAAACGCTGTTAAAATGCGTTTTATCTGAAACTAATGGAGTACTACTATTTTTCCAGAGATTTTTTTCGAAGCCGTTTTGAATTAATAACCTACTAATAGAGAACAATTTAACAACAACAATGTGTCACCATTGAATCAAAAATCGTCACTGCATATTTTATGTGAAGTTTCCCTCTTTATCTTTTAATTCAAATTTATTGGAATTAACACATTTAATTATGATTCATTAGGTACTTGAAATTGAACACGAAAGTATATCGATTTTTGAATAGAAAATAATCTTGACAACCATTCACACACTTACTTCACACTGAGTGCAAAATAAAAATGTGAGCCCGTACATTATATGCCACCAATCACGTGAAAATAATTACTGTCCATGGAATGACGTCAGCAGATAATCCAAGTAGTTTTACCAGAATACAACTTTTTCTGATATCTTGCAAAAAAAAACTTGTTCCTGAAAACTGCTACAGCTCAAATTCTGATAATCCTTCCTACACTTTCCGTTATCTTAAACAATCTTTCACTTGATCTACTTTGACATATCGCACACGATTTTTTTTCCTCAATGGCAAAGTCGCTATGGTTTATCCTAATTCTATAAAGAAGATTTTCTCGTTTTTGTTTTTTTAACATACACAAATCATGATTATAGGTAAAGTGCATGTTCCCTACGTGATAAATGCGTCATCAAAGTTGCTTACTTACATTGACATGACTTGCATTGATATAGTCTCCATTTGCACCACACCGAAGAATAACACGAGTGGCATCATCTAAAATGGCAACAAATCCTTAGACAATTTGTGGCAAAGTCTCGCAGCAAACTTATAATAATAAATTTCTACTTACACGGAGAAATATCACGGTACCTATTTTTGGAAACATTCTCAGGTAGCCGAGCGATATTCATTGACATACTAGGTTTTTTCCTATACAATTGCTAAAAAAATAATGATATTTTAATATACTGCATCTATCTTTCATGATCATACTTCAAAAAATATAGTTCCTTATGTACGATTTGCATTTTTACACCTACTTCAAATTGCGCTATAGCTGCACCACTACCAAGACCCTCATTAAGCAAAAGCATGGATTCGGATAAGGCATCAACTCGAGGCACACGGGGATCTTCTGGCACGTATTGGAAGGGTGGTTCAATTTCATCTGCGACATAAACTGGAAACAGAAAAAATTCGAGCTTACAATTTGAGACAAAATTTCAATTTATCACAGGATGATTCTCGCAAACACACTAAACACAATTATATCTTTAATTTCCAAATTTATTCCTCGACAGCCAAGTTGAAATCGTACACATTTTTATACAAATGTTGCCATACAAGTATTTATGTAACAATATAAACTTGAATTTTATGGATTGGATAAAATTGTGCACGTCAATAATCCTTTATTTATCCCCTTATTGCTAAAACTAATGCGAAACAATGCAACATTTAATATTTATGATGATTTAAAATTGGCATTTGATTCTTAGCTATACATAGGAATTGATCTTAATTATAATAAAACAAAATTTACACTATTGAAATAACAAAGTTCCAAAAAGTCTACCATAACCTCTCTAATTTGTTAATGAAGTAACATTTTTAAAATGAAGATACGTTTTATCAAATCATACAGAAACAACCCTGCGTTATTTATATCAAAGGGTCATGCCGACATAAATACAATTTTGGAAAATAAGACAGGTATACACATTACATGTGATTTTGTTATCACAAAAAACTATACGGCCATCCCTGTTGCAACAAACAGATTAGATTAGTCAAAGAAATGATAAAAGTATCAAAAGGAAATGCGACGATCGAGGAAGTTGCTCTAACACTAATCGCCATAATAAAGAAGTGGAGTTAACAAATTTTTTTTTCCAATTTAGGGGTTTTCAAGTTCTCCCAGCCTCGTCCTCAATAACCATTTATATCATACATGTACTTCAAAAACGGGTGCTCAAAAAAGAATAACATCTGTTCATGGAAGCAAAATACAAATTTTAAACCATTTCTCTACCATTCCCATTATCTATGGGAATTGCCGCACAGTATAGGTACTGAATTAAATATTTTCCAAAATATGTTTTTTATAGACGAAGAAGGGAAATCGCTAGCAATTGAAACTTTGACCTTTTAAATTTCCCATGCCTAAGTTTTAAATTGATTATAAACTTTTATTTTTCAAAAAGTGCCATATATGCATATATATGCATCAGGTAAATATGTAGTTTTCAATTCATTTAAAATTAACCGGTGCGAAATTTAAATATGCGAAAAATCCCAGACGCTAGCTATTTTATACCTTTTTATGCCTAGACTCCATTTAAATTCAACCCAGCACAAACTGATACATGTACGTGTAGTAATATTAATCTAAATAACTTTTGCAACACACGCACATGTATACAGTGCATATTAAATATTTTACAATTTTTCAGTATTGAAGTTGTCAAATTGTAGTGCTAACCTAAACTTTTTTTTAAGATCTTTTTTTTAAAGATTTTTAAGATCTGCCATCAGATTTTTATCCTAAAACTTCATTTTAACCAACAAATGCAACTAAGAAGTTGCTACAAAAAGTGTACAAAACGTGCACAGACATGTACATGTAATGTCAAAATTATAAACTACGACCCCACGGGTAATCATTCTGGGACACATTTTTGCGCATTTAGCGAAAAATGTCCACAGCATTTAAGTTGGCAAAATTACAAATAGTATTTTTTGACACTCCGTTTCGTCCAGTTCGCAAATTTAAATAAAACGAGCCTACTCAAAGACCAGGGCCCTGCAGCCCTGTGCAACGGCAAACTACCATTTATGTCAAAAACTAAAATTTCTAAAAGTAACGTGCTAGAAAAAAGTAAGTCAGCAGCCCAAACCGGGAACTCATGCCCACCACGGTTACGCTAGGAAATCAGCGCTGAACTAACTTTTCTTTCGTCCTACCTGTCAACATGTGACTTTGCACGCATATTGCCTTCTCTAAGCATTGGTAAGAACTACTCAAGACACTGACTCACACGTACAGCAACAGCAAATCTGATTGCATAAGTAGGCCTTGCTTCTCTTTTTCATTGCCCATACCATCCGAGCTCTGGGAAAAAAATGGTGCTCACATCATCCCTTCGTTCCCATTTTTTGGCCAGCCGTAGAAGCGCGCTGTACCTTGAATAAAAACCAAGGTCGCTGACAGCTACAGATATAGGCATACAGTATATGCTCTTACTGATAAAATACCTCGCCAGCAACAGCAAAGTGCATTTGGCTTGCTCACGTGTTCGCCGACAAAATGAGATCGTAGGTGGAACAGGTAAAAAAAACTTAATTGTTATGCAACACGCACAGTCTGTATCGGCATCAGGGCACACCCATTGCTCACCGACATGGAACTGCAGCAGCAAATAAGCTCTCGATTCCCCAATCATTGACGAGGCACAGTCATGGCCCAGGCTTACCAATTCTTATCTAACAAACTTTGACACTAGGCAAAGTGATTATACCAAGTCTAGATTGGCACCCGTTGTAAAAGGGGTAAAGATCATTCAGAGCTAGACAACGACACCTCGTAAGTTCTGCTGCCAGAGATGTGAGTCAAACAGGATGGCAATCATCTAATGATCAACTATGCTTCGATTAAATTCCGGGCCAAAATTTGGTTACCATGATACTGTCAGCATAGGCATGAAGTCAATTCTTCACAAAAGTAAGTTTAGTGTCGGTTAATTTTGGGGTTGTTTTTCAAGAGTGACTTTTGAAGTAAAGACTAAAATACGGAGAAATTCAAATAAAACTATTTTAGATTATTATTTATATTAAATTAAATTTCAATAAAACACCGCATTTAGCAAAGGGAAGACAAAATTAACTGGCAAAAAGGTTATAAGTTTAGTAAATATGCATTTCGATTTATGCACAGTTACCAAGCACTATAGTCTCTTTTGATTCATTCTCCATCACTCCCCCCCCAAAGTTCACGTGTCATCCAAAAAGCTTACATATATTCTCCGAATTTTCTAAGTTCATATTCGCAAAGGTATGACCGTTTTAAATTCTGCAAACAAGAGCGAACCATAATTGTGCTGCATTTACCATTTTTTACAGGGTTGAAGGTGATTTCACACTACTGACTGATGACATTAAGACAATAATTGACAATCCTGATATCATTGTCATGGGTAAATAAACGGTACTAATAATTCCGAAATGAATCCCCATTTCACCAACCAAAACAAAAGGCTGTTTAATTAATTTATAAGTTAGTACTGCATGGAAACATGCAGGCAAAGTTAAACTTATCAATAAACGCAGATTTGGTGTAGCTCTTAGACCGTTACAAAACCGAGGGAAATAACACCCTTATCATTTTATCCATTATGATTTGGCGATCTTTAAATGAGCTATTGATAGAATGAAACTCATTCATCCTAAAGTTCTGGCTAAGATTTCAATCGTTCATGTTCACTGTATTGGATTCAATTTTAAAGGAACTGCATAAGGTTCTGTGCACTGGGAGTAATAAAACAGTAATATCTAACAAACCATTGTTCGTGTGGTCAGGGGACACTTTTGAGGTTGAAAGTATTAAATACAATGTTATACCATAGCCAATATTTATTCAATTTTTTTTCAACATTTTGGCATCAAGCCATAAGTAGCAAGCAAACTCGCCTTATTCATAACTTGAGGCATAGCATTTTAAGCTTCAACTCAAGTTTCAACGTAGAAGCGTTGAATTTGAGCAAACTTTGGAAGTAAATCACGAAAAACACCGACTACAAAAAGCAATCCATGAAATTTAGAATAAATTATGATTAGATGATAGATACATTTGCGTTTTTTTTCAAATTATAATTCTTGCAAAAGTTAATTTCGTGAATTTTTTTTTTATAGAAATCCGTGTTTTTCATGATTTGATCATTTCATCATCATTTACGCTCAAATTTGTTTCCACGTGCAAACGACATTACAATAGAAGTTTGCTCTTGAAAGATGGCTGGGGGGCGGGGCCGAAACTTGATTAGTTTAAAATCATAATTATAATTTGAAAAAATTAAAATCAGGTAAAATCAGAGAAAAGCGTATTAGATACTTTTCATAATACATTGCAAAAAGTATGTCAAGCACGATGTCTAAAGTTGTTACCGACGCAGAACTTCCCTGAAAATGGACTAGACCCCTTACCATACAGCATTTATTTGCTGACTTGAGGATATGGGGCAATTAAGCAATTTTAAGAAATATCCTTTAAAAATCTGTATTAACATGTGCGTGAACACAATCAGGTTTCTTTTCAAACTGTCCGATGAAGATAACCCATTAAACTCAGTTTGCAAACAGGAAATCCTAGTATTAGATTCATTTAACGCTAAGGCATTCAATATCAGTAATTTCAAATCCATTAAGCTTTATATTAAAATATCCTTCAACATGGCGTGCTTCAACTAATTAATATAAATATGATGAACTTTCTGAGCAAAAACTAGCAGATAGCATATCACGAGTACTAGGTCACAGATAGAGGAATGCAGTTTTAATTGTATTGAATTTAGCAGGTATCGTGACTGTTATCGACAACTAGAAATAGATTCGGTGCACGATAATTCCAATGAAATTCATTTTCAGGTTTTTTCCTGTAATTAAATCTAGTATCATTTTAATCTTCGATAAATATGTGAGTTAGAAAGTAGTGAACCTTCAAGCGCGATTTGCTCTGACGATTGTGCCAATCTTTCAAATTTGAGATTCTGTTTTAAGTCTAGTTCAAGCTGCAACTACAGCTACAGCATTTACGTATATTTTTTGTGGATTTTCATTACTGACCTAACCATGCATACAGTAGAACCTCTTTTATATGAACTCATCAGCACGTTGCTCCTGCCGACCACCCCGTGCATTTGTTGGCTGGTGCAAGCCTCAACCTTGGGAAAATTAAATGGGGTGCGGACAAAAGGTCGCCGGCGAAAGACCGCCGGTCAGTTGGTAGGTGGACATAAGGTCGCACAACAAGAAGGTCGCTAGGCAACATGGTCGAATGGAGACAAGATCGTCTAGCAAAAAGACCGCCAAACATGAAGATCGCCAGCA
>JAQGBX010002984.1:0-18558 GCA_034698745.1 Megaphyllum sjaelandicum
GGACCATTCAAAGCTCTTATTTGGTCGATGGAATAATCTTCCTAAAATAGTTCCGATTTGCTACAAATTCAACAATGGACCATTCAAAGCTCTTATTTGGTCGATGGAATAATCTTCCTAAAATAGTTCCGATTTGCTACAAATTCAACAATGGACCATTCAAAGCTCTTATTTGGTCGATGGAATAATCTTCCTAAAATAGTTCCGATTTGCTACAAATTCAACAATGTACCGCCTTCCACGTTGGATCGCGAGACTTAGAACTATAAGCGAATGGCGAAGTGCAGGGGGCTCTCTCCCTTGGCAGGTTTTGGCTCGTTTTTTTAGGTTGTACGGACGAAGGCTCGTCCGTGGGTCTGACTCAAGCCATCGCTTCGGCTGCTCCTGGCTTCTCCTCGGAGTCTGCATGTTAGGCTTCTTTATCGTCGCTTTGGCCGAGGTTTCGACCTTTTTACGCGTTGTATGTAAGCGGCTAAGCGCCCTGATGCGTAAGTACGCTTTTCTTGTTTCGGGGGACCTTATTGTCCTTGTTGTTACTACTTGTACTGCAGTTCGCCCTGCTCGCGAACTGGCACGAACGTTCGTTCTTGTCTTAATGCAAAAGAAATAAAAGTTCGTTTATATTGCCAGTGGTTTGTGGGACTATTTCTGTTCTTAGTGCTTTTCGACAGGGCTGAACCGCCCCTTTTTGAGAGGGTCGTTTCAAGCCTCACAAACTTAACAATGATGCATAAAGTCCATCTCAACTGAAGTACTTTTTTGAAAAGATCATATATAAGCAAAGTTGCTCGATGAGCGAATATGCGAGGTAATGCTAAGTCTTCGTAAAGACACCGTATCAATAACACTTTGTTACACGTAATTTTTTTAAGTTCTCCACTCACAGTATTGTATTGACAATGACAACTTTGCTAATATCCGAGAAAGTATTCTGTACTTTAAATACATTTTTACAGCAACATCATTTTTATTGACTCTAGTGCGTAAAGAACAGGAATTCAAAGGGCAAACAAAGACATTTTGTTAAAATTTACTTAGTTGATTTTTCAAAAAAACTTAAAAAAAACTATTCCAATTGGAAACGCTGGACACTAAAGTGTAAAAAACATGAGTTTAACGAAAAATAATGCATTTTTGCTTTATTATAGCGTTTGGTTACACAGTATCCAAACTTATACAGTAAGAAATTATTGATATTTCATTGCAACCACATAAACCTTGTGGAAAACTTTCATTTTTTGGCAGTAGGGTCTTTGATTAATCCGATAAAAGCGATGGCATTCAAGGACTTATTCCACAACAGAAACACGAACGGACGATTGACCTTAAATTCTGGAGCAGGCAGTGGCAGAGAGGTCAAAGATACTCCGATGGCTGTTGCAGCAGCTGCTTCAGCACCGTACTCTGCCACTTCGACGTAGGTCTTGTGGCGAATGAAGGCAACGAAAGCGTTCTTGGACCCTGTGAATCCTGACAGATCGGCTTTGGAGGACTGGAACAGATCATTGACTCCCATGGTTCTCACGTTGTCCTTCAACTCCATCTCTTGCTCGATCTTGAACTTGGGCATGGTCAATTCAACAGTCTTGGAGGCCAGCTTGCCAACCAGAGCATTTACGTTTTCATTGTTCAACTTCTGGACCAGATCTTGAACATTGTGGGAATCAGGCAGCAGAATCAGCATGCTCATTTTCTTTCCCGAAAAGGGCAGTTCAATGGCCGAGCAACCCAATAATGAATCTTGACCAGTTGGGAAACGTCCTCGTTGAAACATCATTGCGGCCTTCTTGGGCTTGTTCGGCTCTACGAAGAAGTCGCCATCATTGGTGTTAAAGTCCATGAACGGGCTATCCCAAGAACCCTTAAAGTAGGCGGCATTGACAATGACCATGATGGTGCTGGCATCGATGTGCCCTTGAGGGATCAAGTCCTTGATCTTGTTGTTGGTTTGGCTTTCCACGTACATGTTGATCAGTTGTCTGGACGGCTCTGGAGCTGACTGGAAGTCGGTTTTTTCGATCTCAGCGTCCAATCGTTGCGCGACGCACTCTTTCAGCCGGACATTGCCATCGAAGTACAATTTGTTGGCCAGGTTGAAGGTGTAGTTGGCCTCTCTGGTGGCATTATGCAGTAAACTGTCCTGGAATTTGGGATACAGATCGGCCACTGTTTCTTGCTTGAATTTGTCGATGCCCAGTCCAATGCCTAGCTCTTTCTTGGTCTGCCCTTGGGTTCCCAGATAGCAAATACCGAGGGCTGACCAAACGCTGATGGGGGAGATGAAGACGTTCCCCGATGGTGAAGGGTCACTCGGAGACTGGACGACTTTCTTGAAAAGATCGTAGGCAAAGTTGGTCGATCCTGCAGCCAGGGCATCGACACTGGTCTCAGTTTTCGATGTCCCATCTTCTTCGGTGAAACACTGGCTAGCAGCCATGGTCATCAAGGTGCTACCAAAAAGGGCTATCGCCCAAATTAAGGAAGTAGAAATCCCAAACCTACAATGCAAGTTGTTAGCAATTTGATTCATGAATAACTAGATCATAACGCATTTCATATATCGGAATCGGCTTTCACTCGCAATGGGATATCGTTGATGAAAATTGGGTTATTCAAAGATTTTGGCCATGCGATTTCCAAAACTGTCAACGAAAATTAACAACAATTCTTTCCATCTTCAACGTTTCGGCTCAGTGAGCCTTCAACAGGAGCTATACAATTATATAAAAAACAAGAAAACTTTTTGAATAAACTTTGATAGCCTGCATTATTATAGTTTCTAGATATGGAAATTACGTTAGAACAAAAACCATATTAAAAAACGAATGTAATTTCATAGCTCCTGATGAATAATCACTGAGTTGAAACGTTGAACATTATTAAAAACGATGTTTGGTATAAGTGAATGAGACATCACTCAAACATTCCCTTACCAATTAATATAAATAATAGGAAAGTTATTGAGCTCGTGATTGAAATTGATTCGTCAATTATTCAAAACATATGTTTTCATTCTTACCCCATGTTTCCTATAAGTCTCCTTCTCTTCAGAGAATCTTAATTTAAGGAGCTATAAGCTTTTGCGAATATATTTATACACTTGAGCTTATGCAATTCGTCCTTATATTTGTATCCTTGAGTCTGGATGAACTAACGTAGATGAATACCGGTTTTACGAGTGATAAGCACGAAAACTGTGTGTAAACACTAGTCTTGAGTAATCGTTTTGTTATTCTCATTCCAGGATGTATGTCTGTTACGCTAATAAAAATCTTAATTTTCGTGAATTAGTGAACACTCATTGACTTGTGCCTCTGCCTTACAGGATATCAAAATAGGAGGTCATCAAGACATTAAAAACCATGGTAAAGTCGTGCTCACTGTAAGGCACGATTGAACTTGGAATAAAATTAATAAACAAATTAAATATAGAAATGAATAACGAGAAGGAGTTCCGTTAGTTTACACAATCATTTTAAAAAGGGTTGTACGGATTTTAATAAAATTTAGTAGAAAAATCCACTATGACTATCATCTATTATTTTTTTTAAAATGTTTATTTTGCTGGGTGCAGTTTTGGGAACGAGTGTATGCCTCGCTCAAAAAACGTTCGAGCCACTCAACGTCCACTTTTCGACTGACCAATCCACTACTAGACGACGTTCGTTAATTACTCGGACCTTAAACACGCCACACATTTCTGCTCCTGAAATCCCACATCGAAATAAAAATACCTTGTGATACATTTAAAATACATCTTTTTTAAGGAAAAATAGATATACAATGTATTTACAACGAATATATTTTTAAAAAAATACATTAAATTTACATTTCTTTATATGTTTTGTAAAATATATTTTAATCAAAATATCTTTTATATGGTATTGAAAATGCATTTGGAAATATACTTTGCAAACATTGTAAAATATATTTTGAAATAACTTCGATTGTTCCAATCTAAACATATTTTGAATAACTTTTAAAATGTATTTTAAAGCTAAAAATACATTTGTTTTTTAAAAATGTATTTTAAAGCTAAAAATACATTTGTTTTTTAAAAATGTATTTTAAAAAACAATTATTATTACAATAATACATTTCTAAAGATATTTCTAAAGCTTTTTTCGATGTGGGATGCCTTCAAAAGTTTAAAAAGCGCTGCTATCATCTTTGCGCACCAATTTTAAGCACCTGCATGTTTTTAAACTTATTTTTTATAAATGCTCAAATGATGGTAGAATTTTTTCAACGCATTTCATTAAAATCCATACAGTGTTTTTTTAAATGATTTCAAAACTTAATGAAGACACCTTCACGACACATACATGATTCAAACAATTAACGGCTTAGCGCTTTTGATTACGAGGATGATTCAACTTCAGAAACGATTTCAAATTACAGAAACAAACAAGAGCTTCGAATGATCTATTGTTAAACATAATAGCATTCCATATCCTAATTGAAAAGCAGATTCCGATATCAAAAAGCATCGTGATATGCAATTGTTTGAATAACATGTGTTAATAACTACATCGTATGTTTGCGATGAAATCGACTATTTTCTTATGGGCGTTGATGCCCATAGTGACGAGACAGTGTTTCATCGAAGAAGACAGTCGGTTTAAAACTGAGACCAGTATCGATGCTCTGGCCGATGGGACGTCGGACTTCGCGTACGAAATTTTCAAGAAAGTCGTCCAATCACCGAATGACCCATCACCATCGGGCAACGTCTTCATCTCCCCCATCAGCATTTGGTCAGCCCTCGTCATCTGCTATCTGGGAACCCAAGAACAGACCAAGGAAGAGCTGAGCATTGGACTGGCCATCGAATACTTCAAGCAAGAAATGGTGTCCGATCTGTATCCCGAATTCCAGGATGGATTACTGCACACAGCCACCGAAGAGGACAACTTCACCTTCAACTTGGTAAACAAATTGTACTTCGATGACACAGTCCAGCTGCATGAGTGCATTAAGAAACGACTGCCCGCACAGATCGATAAAACCAACTTCCATTCAGCTCCAAAAGTTGCCAGTCAGATGATCAATACGTACGTGGAAGAACAGACCAACCACAAGATCGTTCATTTGATTCCTGAAGGGTTGATCGATTCCAGAACCACCATGGTCATTGTCAACGCCGCCTACTTCAAGGGAGCTTGGAGTAGCCCCTTCAAAGACAATGCGGGCATGGTAGATGACGACTTCTTCGTAGAACCCAACAACACCAAGAAGGTCGACATGATGTTCCAGAGGGGAAATTTCCCAACCGGCGCGGATCCAGAATTAGGCTGTTCGGTTATTGAACTGCCCTTTTCGGGGAAGGTAATGAGCATGCTGATTCTTCTGCCTGATTCCCACAATGTTCAAGGTCTGATCCAGAAGCTGACCAAGGAGAACGTGGATGACCTGGTTTGCGAATTGGTCTCCAAGACTGTTTTGTTGACCATGCCCAAGTTCAGGATCGAGCAAGAGATGGATTTGGTGGACAACGTGAAGGCCATGGGAGTCAACGATCTGTTCGATTCCCGCGAGGCCGATCTGTCTGGATTCTCAGAGCACGACAACGCCTTCGTTGACTTCATTCGTCACAAGACCTATATTGAAGTGTCAGAGGAAGGTGTTGAAGCAGCCGCTGCAACTTCTGTCCACTCGATAAAAAAGATGGCAATACCACCTGCTCCAGAATTTAAGGTCAACCGTCCGTTCGTTTTTCTGCTGTGGAACAAGCCGTTGAATGTCATCGCATTTATTGGATTAATCAAAGACCCCTCCACCGAGGATTAAATTGCCAGTTTTTCAAAAGTCAGTGGAAAGAAACTGGTTGATTTCATAAGATGTTGGATAACACAGCGATACTGCATTTGCATTGCAATCTAAAATATGGGACTGAAGTTACTGATACAGTAAAACCTGGAAAAGTGACCACCTGTTTATGTTGAAGACTTTTTAGTGTCTTGTTTTTCTAGTGTAGATTTCCTTCATACAAATTCTCTGTATAGTGACTAGTGACCAACTGTCTGTGGTTTACAGTGACCAGTGGGTGTTGTCTTTTTTTGGCAATTTTTACATTGTCAATGTACCTTAAAAAGTGACCAGATAACAGATGAGTCAATGTTACATCTTGCTTTAACCCTTGGACACGATGATTCTGTCCTGTTTTGGTTTTGTGGTTTTTTACTAAGTGTTTTACCGTCTACATGTATAAGTCCAGTGTACATGTATGTTCATTATTTTAATTTAATTCAGGCATTCTTTGTATATTGACCACCTGTGTACAGTGACCAACATAGCATTTGTTTTTTTGGTGGTCACTCTTAACAGATTTTTACTGTATTTGAAATGTTCCTAGTGACAGTTGGCTTTTCGGACGTGATTTGGTTGATGTTTATCTTGATCTTGTTCGTGAACAGGATCTTTCGTCATAGATTCGTTGGTTTTAATTATCGATCACTATCGAATTGTGAATTAATCCATAAAAGCGAACGTTCATTACCCTTGACATTTTGCAGGCATCGTCCTCGTGATAGGACAGGTCACGCATATTGTGCAGACTTAAAGTCATTTTTATTATGAACATAACATTTTAAGAAACTCTGCAACTGCAATATACCCAGTTTGTACGTAATATATAGAATAAAGGTTGCACGATTCATCTACCTTGTGGTTTGATTCAAGCAAAAATTTAATTTCTTAAACGTATTTTTTTAAAGCTATAAAATCATTACAATAAATTGTAGCTGAAATACTGTATATTTTCGAGTAATAATTCAGTTAAAGTCATATTTCTAGTATGAGGGTATTCATGAAGTTCCGTAATCTTTTTTTTTTTTAGAAAAAAACCACAGTATTGATTTTAAGGCAATTTGTTGGAAAAATTCTTCCGTCATTTCTGAACATTATTCAACAGTAAAAGATACGGTTCAAAAATTTCACTTGCTTAAAGTTGGTGCGCAAAGATGGATTCCGAGGAGATAGTTGCTCAACAACGTTTTTTTTTTACTTTTGAAAAAAGCATTTCCGGAGTAGTAATGTCCGAACGTTCGGTCTAGGAGTGAATTGGTCAGTCGAGAAATGGACGTTGAAAGTGCGAAAGGTGTTGAGAGATGTGGACGTTGAGTCCCAAAATGATTTTTTGCGAATAATAGATGACGTTTACGTTTACTCTACCAAATTTCATTGAAATCCATACATCTTTGAACATCATCAAATCAAGTAGTAATGTGAATGCAGTACCGGCCGGTGCTAGGTTATCTTGCACTGTTTTACATTATTAAAACACTGTTTTTACACTGTTTCAAAATTGACCAATTACAATCTGGAAAGTTTTGACAAATCGACGAAGAAGTTTTTAAATATTTTGTAAAATTCACAATGTGGGAAAATCTGAAATTTTTTTTTTCAAATTTGTCCCCTGCAAATGCGGAAACGTTTGCAATTTTGTCCTAAAAAAACAACCATTTGCTAAATTGTCCTCCGCAAATGTTTAAAATTAAGCAAATTTGTACTCTGATAGTCCAAGAATTTGCAGATATCTGCAAATTCTTTGACTATTAGAAATGTTTGAACATTTTCACATTTGTTCTCGTAACAGGGTTACAAAATTGCAATATTTGTCATTAGAAAATATCGAAAAGTTTGCAAATTTGTCTGTAGAAAATCTTGAACTTTTTTTTTTAATTTTCCTCTGAATATATTACAAATTTTGTAAATTTGTCATCGAAAAATGTTAAATTTTTTTCAAAATATATCCTTCGATAATTTAGAAAACTATGCAAATTTGTCCTCAGAAAATCTTGAAAGTTTTTTGTAATTCTCCTCTGAATATATTGAACATTTCTCAAATGTGTCTTCGGAAAACGTTGAAAAATTTGCAAAATTTAAGACAACTCAAAAAATTATGTAAAATTGTCTTCTGGTAATGTTTAAAATTTTTCAAAATTTTCCTTAGAAAAATGGATGATGTAACTAAAAATGGACAATCTATTGCATAACTGTATAATAAATATGCATGACGATAACAAGGTCATTAAGATTCATGAGTTAACGGCAACCAGATAATGAGTATTATTTATATATTACATGAGTTTCATGGTTGACATTATCTGTCCAACATATGGAGGATAATCCAAGTAGGCCATTGAATTAATCCTCCTCCAGTTATTCGGTGACAATGAAAACAAAGTTTATCATTTCAAATTCTATGATGTAATGTATTCTTCAATAAATTACTCAAAATAATGCAGCCATATGAGCAGTCTGTGTATTCTAGAGCATCATCATTAAGTACATTTTCACGGGAACTTTCAAAGTTAATGTAATTTGAACCGACGATTCCAACGATTAATGGATCATAAACATGTTTTTTGCAAATGGTAAAAACTGCATCAATAAATAACGTCAAAATGGTTTTTGTCGAAAGCCAATGAACGGATGTATGCTCATGACACATTCATTAAAGTCTTCATTCGTGAAAGTACATCTCGAACAGTGAGGCTGTTTCACAGAACTTGGAAAAAACCCACAAAAACAACAGGTAAGCTCGTTTTAGAAGTGTAAAATTTCACAGGATTTGACTTGGAATGATTGATGACCTAGTGCAGTATTTCTTAACCAGGGTTCCCCCAGAAATTTCATTTTCAACTTCCCTGACTTTTCCAGGTTTTGAAAAAATTTCCCTGACCAATGACAACCTGAAAAATTGACATTTCCCAAAATTGTGGCAAAATTTTGTATTCAGAAAATATTAAAAATTTGGGCTCGGAAAAAGTGAAAAATTTTGCAATGTTGTCCTCAATTTTGCAAATTTGTACTCGGAAAACGTGTAAAATGTTGCAAATTTGTACTCGGAAAACGTGGAAAAGTTTTCTAATCTGTACTACGAAAATGTAGAAAATTTTTGCAAATTTCAACTCGGAAAATAGGCCCTGAGCTAACTTTGTAGAAGGATTACTTTTGCATCGCCATGACTGCGTTGAATTTCCCTGACTTTTTCAAAATCAACCATTCTTCCCGAACTTTTCCAGGTAATTTTCAAGTTGCCTGACTTTTTCAGGTTTTCCAGGTATGGGGGAACCCTGTAACCTCTTTACCCCTGCAGACAGGTGAAAATATTAAAAATATTTTGCAAGTTTGCGAAGGTAAAATTACGTTTAAAAATTACGGTTCCCTCAGAAATTTCATATTCAACTTTCCTAACTTTTCCAGGTTTTTAAAACAAATTTTCCAGTGCGAGAAGCAATGTCAAAATTGACAAATGCCAATGTGATATCCATGATTTTGAAAAATCGACGCAGAAATATTTTCATTATTTTACAAAATTCACTGATGATAATTTGGACCAGTTTTACAAACTTAGCGTGAGAAAAAGTTAAAAAAATTCAAATTCGTCTTCGTAAATTGCTGAAAGTTTTCAAAATCTATCCTCGATAAAGATTGAAAATTATTCAAATCGGTCCTCGAAAATAGCTAGTTAAAAATGTGTGCTTGGTAAAGGTTGCAAATTTATACTCGGAAACTCTTAAAAAATTTGCAAATTTGTACTGGGAAAAAGTGGAAAATACAAAATTGTCCTCGGAAAACTGTTGAAAATTGTGCAAACTTGTACTGAAAACTATTAAAAATTTAAAGAAATGGGGAAATTTTAGAAAGTTTTCAATTGCCAGAGCAATAGCCACGCAAAATTGTAGAAGCGTTAATTTTGGATTGTGACAATATGAATATGTTGAATTTCCTCGACTTTTTCGAAATAAATCATTGTTTTCTGGTTTTTCCAGATCTGGGGAAACCTGAAACTCCGCGTAACTTTTATCGGCGAATTCCCCGTTAGAACGAATCTTCTCCCCCTTTGTACAAGCCACAGCGAACAAAAGTTCGTTATAACGTAACAATGCGCGAATGCTACATAACTCAGAAATCCATTCGTTGTAGGCGAAAATTTGAAATATCCGATTTCGAAATTCGTCTTCAACGAAGAAACCAATATTCGTCCATACCCTAGAACGGGTACTGGAAATGAGCTAGTTCTACTATTAGAAATTCGTATAAAGCGAATTCTTCTTAAAGAGGTTCCAACGTATTCCAATGTTCTAAACGCACCATTTTAGAGTGGTTCCAGTTTGTTACGATATAGTATTGCAACCAAAGTTTCTTTTCAGGAAGACGACAGAACAGCTGCCATGATGCTACGACAGAAATGGACCATGGGTCGTTGGTTGACCAGCGCATTGCTGGTACTGTTCGGAATGCTGATGTCAGTTTCCGGTCAGTGCTTTTCCGACAATGACGGGAAGCCCTGCGGCATGATGGGTTCTTCAGGGGGCAATGAAATCGCCAATGGATCCATCGAGTTCGCCGTGGACTTATTCAAGAGCGTCGCCAAAGCCCCCAGCCTCCCAACTTCCGGCAACTGCGTCATTTCTCCAGACAGCTGTCGATTCGCTTTCACCCTTACGTACATGGGTGCCAGAGGAGACACCAAATCCCAACTGCAGACAGTCCTCCGACTGGGCAACGCCAACCAGAAGCAAGTGCTTCAGCAGTACCGCGCTTACAAGAGCTCAGTGGTTCACAACGCCACGGACACTGTCAACTACACCGTCAACATCGCGGACAAAATCTATTTCGACAAGGGCCTGCAGTTGCGCAAATGCATGATGAACTACCTGACGCCGGAACTGGAACAACTGGACTTCCGGAAATTTCCGGAACCATCTCGCCAAATCATGAACAAGTGGGTGGAAGATCAGACCAACGACAGGATCGTAGGTTTGTTTCCGCCAGGAAGCATCACTTCCGACACTCGCATGACCATCGTCAACGCCATCTATCTGAAAGGGCGTTGGGCCAAACCCTTCGAAGCGAGAAGCACCACCGACGAGGACTTCTTCGTAGATCCGCAAACCAGCAAGAAGGTCAGCACGATGCACCAAACATGGATGACGACGTACGGAAGAAGTTCCCAGTTGGGTTGCACGGCTGTGGAGCTGCCTTATTCCGGAAATGAAATAAGCATGGTCTTCTTGCTCCCCGACAACGATGCTCCAGAGTTGATCAACAAGCTCAATTCGAAAGATCTGCGAGATCTTCTCAACGGTCTGAGTGTGGTCTCCGTGGGGCTGGGCATCCCCAAATTCAAGTTCACTCAGTCCTTCGAGCTGACAGAAAACCTCAGGTCTATGGGCATCGTGGATGTGCTGGACAAATCTAAGGCCGATCTGTCCGGATTCACCGGATCTAACGACACCTACGTTTCCGGTGTCTACCACAAGATTTTCATGGAAGTGAACGAAGATGGAACGGAAGCTGCTGCAGCCACCGGTATTGTCATTTCCACCACTTCTATCATCTTGCCTAAAGTGGAATTCAAAGCGAATCGCCCATTTTTATGTCTGATAAGAACGAAGAAGACCAATTCTGTGTTGTTTATTGGCCTTGTCAAAGATCCCACACTTGGGGACTAAATTTTGGGGGAATCTCTTCAGAGATTACATTCTCTATAAAATATTACCGATAAGTTTATCAACAGTTAATGAAGTTTTCTTTTATGTATATCCCCCCTCTTCACACCATACTTCTAACAAATAATTAATACAACACTTATAAAAATGTTAGCTTTCCATTTCAACAATTAAATTAGTAATTGCGGATTTCACATTTTTTAATTTCCAAATTAAGCGCCAATTTCAAAATTTAACTAAGAAATTGTAGAAGATTTGATTTTTAAAAATAAATTCATTTTTTTACGATTTTTTAAAAAATCAAAAAAGCTTTCTTTTAAAAATATTTATTAACATTTTTTAAAAAGCTTCATTTTTTAAACATTTGTTAATTTTTTTCTTAAAACGCTTAATTTTTTTGACCTGATATGGCGTGTTCAGATTCCAAGATGGCATCTTTTAAAACTTCAGCGATATTACTTCAGATTTAATAAATTTAGTGCGTATCTAATTATTTAACTTCGTCATAAACCATCGAAAATTCACAATTTTACGCTTAAAACTATCTTTTAAAACTTTTCCATCGCACATACTGTAATACTGGAGTAACCCGCACCTAACATTTTGCCTTAGAATGATAATTACTGTGAAATGTGTACAATTCATACAGTTCATCCGAATAATTTTTCGCACGTAATTTAGATATGTACTGTACAACTACATTTGTTAAGTATTTGAATAAAGATAACACTCGGAAATCTGCGTTCAATTAATTCAATTACCAAATAAGACAGGTTTTATTCTAAAATAATTAAAAGAGGTCTGTTTTAAACAGTGATAACTGAGATCTTCCTCCGAATCTGGAGTCATCCAAAGACGACGTTTACGTGGATTTTTCTACCACGTTTTCTTAAAATCCATACAACCACTTAAAAAAAATAGTCGCAGAAACTTGATAAAACGCGCTTTGCATATTTACTGTAAACCGAAGCAGTTTCATAAAGTACTGGTTGAACAAGAATACATTTTCTGCTTCCATGTTAAACACAATCAAAATAATGTTAAATTTAACTGAAATGAACAGTTTACATCGTCTGTTTACCTTATCACGGTTTTGGTTGGGTGCTCGTGAGTGATTGTAATAATAACGTAACTTGCAACGATTCTTCAAAATCTAGATTGTTTTCATATAGGAAAAAATCAGCGAGCCCCGAATTTGTTTATCAAATTTTCTCATTTGCAAATTTAATTTAATTTAATCAGTTCTCAAAGTAAAAGGGAAATTGAGCGCAATATCGCATAGGCAATGTGTCATAAACGCATTACACGTTTTCCGAGTAATTAGTTGCAAAACTTTTCGAATACAATTTTTTTCTAGTTTTGGACGTCCAAATGGGGAGAGAGGAAGGGGAGGGGAAAAAGTTCTCACTGACCGGACATAATGCGGACAGGTGGTAAGGGGTAGTCCAATTTTGAGGACGTCGTTTTTGAATGGCTCCTAAACTCGAATTACAAATTTGTGGATTATTTAAAACCTATTTTACATATTTTATGACACCGAAATAAACTCGCTTATTCTACAGGTGTTGCATTCAAATTTTGCCATTCTCCCCGGACAATCCCAAAGGCAACTTAATTTGCTTTTCAAATTTGATAACGAAATATGATGAATGAAAGGTGATTCAACTTAGGGATAGTAAATACGAACGTGTAAACACATTGTTCAGTAAGGGGAAAATTTGCGAACTACGTGACGCCAAAGGTTTCTCCTGAAAATTATTAAACTGATGATGCACTCGTTAACAGTACGGATTAAGGTACATAACCTGATTATTTATTCGACGATCTAGCCGTTTGTCAACCCTACACCTCACGTACAAACGTTACAACTTTAATTGACTCAATAAGTAGGTAAGCTTTCTCTTTTTAACATTGATATTCGGATAAGACTAGTTTTCAAGATGCGAACAGGATATCGCTAAATGTTTCATAGTGTACTTAATTAATAGTATAACATTCTGTATACAGTAAGTATTTCCGGAACATGCGTGTCGTTTGTATACGATAAGCTACATTTGCTGCAAATATATTTTGGAAAAATTCGTTATTGGAGATTAACGAAAATTCCTAACGGAAATATCGAAAAATCTAAGTAAGAAGGTAATAAATATAGCTAATTATCTATAAGCACCGTAAAATCTCATCATGAAGAACTCGCTTTATACGAATTTCTGATAGAACGAATACATTTACAGACCCTGTCCTATAAGATATTCAGTAAAACCTGGAAAAGTGACCACCTTTAAGTGGTGAGCCTCTGTTTATGTTGACCACTTTTTAGTGTATTGTTTTTCTAGTGTACATTTCCTTCATAAAAATTCTCTGTACAGTGACCATGGAGTGACCACCTGTCTATTGTGTACAGTAAAAATGACCAGATAACAAATGAGTCACGTTACATCTTGCTAGTTGATTCTGTGATTATTCTGTACTTTTTTGGTTTTGTGGTTTTTTACTACGTGTATTACAGTCTACATGTATAAGTGCAGTGTAAATGTTCATTATTTTAATTTAATTGAGGCATTCTTTGTATAGTGACCAACGTAGCATTTATTTTTGGTGGTCACTCTTGACAGGTTTTACTGTATTACAAATTTTACGCTAAAACGAATGCATTTTCGAGTTCCGGAGCATTAATTCGCACTATGTTACGTAATTAAAACGAACTTTAGACAATAAGAAAAAAGTAAGTTATAACGGGGAATAGCCATATAAAACTTAAAACACCTTTCCATTCATATGCAGTACATTGGGTAGAATTTCATCAAAACTTTGATGAAACTTTATAGTTCTTATTCTTGAAGTGGAGCTTCATCCGCATGGACTTCTGATAATACGAACTACGGTTTTAAAGAACAAATTCCCACGTTACATATGAAAATAAATTCATGGTTTTCATGCATTTTCATTTCTACTCATAAAATGGTAACTGCGTTGCAAAATGAAAATCCAAAAGTTATTGTATTTTTCAAAATTTGTCACTACATGATAGAAATTAAATATTTTGCCCATGAGTTACAAGGACGAGGGGGGGAGGGGTATTGACAGGGAGCCTCTATCCTGAGGGCCCGGGATTAGGGGGATACTTTCGATAAATATAAATATTACTTTTGTGTCATAATTTAAACAATTGTATCCTAAACCCTAAAGAGCCGCGCCCTTAATCTTAGCAGTAAGAGGCCCACCCCCTTAAGCGTAGGTAGCGGGTCCCACCAAATATCCTGTACTGGGGGCCCGCATAAGGATCTACGATTTTTCCAATAATATTTTTATAAATGAACATCAACAGCAGTTTTTACAGATGACAAAAGTAATATTTTCAGTCTAATTTTTCCTACAATTTGCTGCCTTGATAAAAACATGTTTTCAAAAATTTCAAAACATTTTCGAGAGTAAACTTCTGGAAATAACGGCCCGGGGAAAATCCATAATTTATATATGCAACATCAACGTTTTCAAAAATAACAAATATGTATGATGACAACTTGTCATCAATTTCTATTCTGGTTGCAGTCATCGAATTCAATATGTTATATTAAGCTTTGTAAAAATTCGTGTTTTCCTAAAATGGTCAAAGTAAAATGTATTGATGATTTCCGTGAATCCTTAACATTTTTTTGAATATTCAATAACAACGTCAATATTTTCAATTTCGAAACTAGATCAACGTTCAACCAGAGCCAAAAACATTTACAGAGTGGAAAAACTTGTGTAAATATTCCCCATGACGTCATTGGATTTTCCTCGAAAAGCTACATTATATGAACGGATGTACTCCGTCTAACTAATAATTTGCAAAGGCTTATACAACATTTGCGTGGATAACCAGTGTAACGTATTTTCAAAAGGTAAGATTTTCTAATCTATCAAATCGTGCGATTTTTTTAAAAAACCTAAACAGTGGTTCGTGAAACAGGATATACTCGTCATTGTAATATTCATCAAAATTGACGTATTGAAATTCTTGAATCCTATACATGGAAACGACTTCATTTATATTCAAGGCTCACAGCGCTGTAATACGTAATAGATCCAAAATTCCAAAGGATGTAACAATTGATATCTTAATCAACAACGTTCACCGTCCTTCAAACAAGTTGGACTTGAATAGACTTCTTAATTCAAGTTAATATTTACAAATACTTTAAACGTCTTCCATCGTGCGAGCATCGCTTACAGAAGCTGTATTTTTTTTTAAATTTACATAATGTATACATTCAGGGTGTACAGCTTCGCATTGTACAGGTGAAGAGGGTGTGTAGAGGTTCCAAAAAAGAGTAATTTGAGATAGGGAACCTATGAGCGCAGTTCACAGAACTGAAAAGACATTCCTTATATGTAGGACACAAATCGCCACTTTACAAAAGGTGCTCGAAATGGCCACCGTTTTGCTCGATGCATTTATCAATGCGGGTCACCCAGGATCCTCGCATGTTCGCAAACATCTCGGGGCTTTGCCATGTGCTCACCAGCCATGACAACGCGAGCATTGAGGTCCTGTTCGTTGTCAATTGGGGTTTCATAAACCATTTGTTCCATTGCACCCCATAAGAAAAAATCAGGCAGAGTCAGGTCCAGAGATCTTGCTGGCCAGGCAACAGGATCACCGCGGCCGATTCACCTGCCAGGAAACCTCTAGGTACGCTCGGACGTCGACACCCCAATGATCCAGGCAGCCATCATGTTGCAACCACATGTCTTTGTAAAATGCTAACGGAAGGTCCTGAAGCATCTCCTCTAAATCGCCATTATCGCCGTTATTTGACGTCTGCGCCCATAGGTTCCCAATCTCAAACGACTCACTTTTGGACCCACTACGCACCCTCTTCACCTGTACAATGCGAAGCTGTACACCCTGTAGATATAATGTACAATAAGTAGGCTACACAGAACTATTTCAGAATATTCTCTAACATAAATTATTGTTTCTGCTCTTTATAATGGCTCGAAAACATCGTATGTTTGCAGAAATTAGCATCGAATAACCGTTTCAAAGATGTCGATAATGAATTGGAAAGTGCTCTGGTGGATGTCCCTGACGACGTCAACCATGCTGTCCTGTTTCGGAATGATAGCGCCAGTCTCCGGACAGTGCTTCATGGACAACGATGACTCGGCCAAGACCAGCAATCCAGGCACACAGGATGGGTCTTTGGAGTTTTCTATTTCCTTATTTAAAAGCGTTGTTTCATCCCCCAACCCCATTCCTGCTACCGGAAACTTCCACATCTCTCCGTTCAGCGTACTGGCTGCCCTTACATTAACGTATCTCGGAGCTAGAGGCACCACGATGACAGAGATGGGGAAGGTGCTTGGCACCAGCGACATGAAGCAGAAAGAAGTGCTGGAATTATATCTTCAACTGAAAAAAGACATGATCCACAACGCCACCAATAAAAAAAACTACACCGTCAACATCGCTGACCGACTTTACTTCGACAAGACGGCCGAGCTGCGTCAATGTATGGTTGACCACTTGAAATCTGAACTCCAACGGGCTGACTTCAAATCTGCTCCAGAAGCCTCTCGTCAACTCATCAACAGGTGGGTTGAAGATCAAACCAAGGAGAAAATCGTAGATTTGATTCCGAAAGACTACATCGATCGTTCAACCATAATGGTCATCGTCAACGCCATTTATTTTAAAGCTGCCTGGAAGAAAAGCTTCAATCCCAAGAATACCAAAACTGATGAATTCTTCGTGGAACCCAAAAAAAGCAAGAAAGTCAGTATGATGAATCAAAAGATGAGCATTCCTTACGGTATAAGTTCGTCTTTGGATTGCGCAGCCGTTGAACTGGCATATTCAGGGGATGAAATAAGCATGGTGGTTCTGCTCCCAAATTCCAACGTTAAGGATCTGATGAGCAAACTAACCGTTGAGAATCTGAATGAACTGTTGGGAAAAATGAGCCGAAACACCGTCAAGTTGACTCTGCCTAAATTTAAGGTGACCCAATCTTTCGAGCTGACCAAGAATCTCCAGGCTTTGGGCATGAGGGATGCCTTCAGTCCAAAAAAAGCGGATTTTTCCGGATTTACCGGAAAGAAAGAAGTCTTCATCAGTTTCGTTCAGCACAAGACATTCATCGAAGTCAAGGAAGATGGGACAGAAGCCGCTGCAGCCACTGCGGTTGGCGGTGCAAGAGCTACTGCTGTCATAGTACAGGAGGAAATTATTTTCAGAGTGGATCGTCCATTCATTTTTGCCATAAGACACAAGAAGTCCAAGCACATTATGTTCATGGGCTTAATTGCTGATCCTACTGCCGAAAACTGAATAAGGTTTGCACACCAGTCAAATAAGAGGTACAAATCATGCCATAAAATTGAGAACTGAAAACGTGAGAAATAATATTAATGTATTTTTTTAAAGTTTTATGGTTACTGACCTTTTAAGCAGAAATTAAAAAATGCAAATAATATATCAAATATCAATTGTTCTCTTGTTGTTTACTTCATTTGCGATAGTTTAAACACCTTCATTTGCAAAAATTTTAGAGAACCAGTTGATAAACTAGTATCCTGTAATATGAACGTGTACAATAAAGAGAAATGATTAGTGAAGGTTTATTTTATAATGAGACTGCATCATTTTTTGACCCAAGAAATTCAAGTACATTATGTTCGTTGGTTTAATTAATGATTCTACTGCTGAAAATTGGAAAAAAAAAAAGACTGGCACACCAGAGTCAGATAAGAAGTTTTGAAAAATGACCTAAAGCTGAGAACTGAAAACTTGGTAAGTATTATTTATACGAATTTTTTTGGAGTTTTATGGTTGTTGAATTGTGAGCAAAAATTAAAAATACAAATAATTACAAATATCAGTTGTTCTCTTGTTGTTTGCTTTCTTTAAATTAGAGCAAACCGTTCTGGTACTTGAGTGCAATTTTCAAATAGCTATAACTAAATAATGAGACCATCTCCAGTGTTTGTTGTTTGAAATAAACTATCGGTTACATGAAACTTGCCTAATAAATATACAGGGTGATTCATAAGTCCATCACCACCCAATTTTTTTCTTAACCGTTCGAGATATGAAAAATCTGCTTGT